>OX638368.1:50159112-50414070 GCA_951812925.1 Calliopum simillimum
AATTATATAAAAAATTTTCCATTTCAGCCGAGCAACACATATTGACACTTGGTAAGCAATATGAGTTAAATTTTCCTATGGGTGCTTCAGAAAAAATCGCGTCAAAGAAAAGGGGCACAAAAAGGCACCTCAATTTTTTTATATGTGTTAGAAAAGGTTTCAATCTTGTTAAATCCAAAAAATCCTGGTGGTATGACGTGGTATAAATTAGTTTTGGGCTTTTTTCATAACCATTGCATACTGTTTTTGTGAAATAATTTGATTTTAAGTTAATCATAATTAACGTAAAAGTATAAATTATTGCAATTTACAAAGAGATTCCATATTCAAACATTGAAATCGGTTCAGTTTTACATTAGCCACACAATTTTTACAGTGAACACTTAATTTTTACTTTTAACTCTCAGAATTTTGCGTCTGAGAAGCGTACTTTTGGAGAGATCCCAAGAGCATTGTAGGAATACCTGAATCTTTCTTACAAATTTTTTGAGGTCTATGAATATCTGTTAAACAATACGGTTCATAAAAAGTAAATTTAAAAAAACTTTTTTTTTTTGACTTTTGGCCAGCTTTAAGGATTTTGAACCAGTGTGGGGCGGTTTATGTCACTGTCGACGTTGTCATAAATAATTAAAAAAAAAAAATAAAAAAATTATTTCAAAAATAACGAAATGAAATTTTTTTTTTTTGTGTTTTTAATTTTTATTACATCAGTATTTGAATCATCTAAAATAATACGAAAAAAGAGCTTCTGTGCGAAAAAATTCCCAGTGAAAATTTTTCACCGGAATTGTCTTTATTTATGCATGATACACAAACTGTGCAAAGTCCATTGTAAAGTCGTGTGCGCATAAAAAGTTATTCGGGCTCAAAGGTCGCTAAAATCAGTTTTTTGCAAATATCTCGCTAATGCTAACTTTTAGAGAAAAATGTTGGTCTCCAATTTTGTAGCACAGGAAATTTCCTACAAAAGTACGTTAAAAGTATTTGCGTACGACTTTTAGTTTAGGAGATCACCCAATTTAAAAAGTTGTTAACAGTTGAGGAGTGTTTTTTCAAAAGGGCTTATAACCAAAACGAGGCAAAAGTAATGTCATACACATTATTTGCATAATAATCGATCAGTGGATAAATCTGACTTTTTTAACTAAATGTAATTAATTTCAAGCCATCAGGTAAACTTTTCGTGAAAAAAGAACCCAATTTTATTTATTTATAACGAAGTATCAGGCAATTAATATTATGATACTACTTTTGCCTCGTTTTGGTTATAAGCCCTTTTGAAAAATAACTCCTCAGTTATGATATGAAATAGTACCTATGAGTTCATATTAAAATATCTTACTTTTTTAATTGCAATAACTCTTCAATGAGAAGTTGTACAAACAAAATTAAAATGCCATTTAAAAGATAATTTAATTTTCTATATACCGTACAAAATTTTTTTTTTTCGAACGGCTCATGACCTTAAAAATATTCTTGAATAACCGTTAAGGCTTCGAAATTACTGGTTTTTTAAGGATATCTGCAAATTGGTAAGTACTACGATAAAAAGTAATGGGACCAAATTTGTAGAGAACTACAAGATCTACAAAAAATAAGAGATATGTGTACACAGTAGAGAGGATCAAATTTTTTTTCCACTTACTTTCATTCAGTTTCGGATTCTCCGTTAAAATTTAAGTTAAAAACTCCTTGGGACCATATATCTGCGGTGAATTTCAACTCAGCCAAAAATCGTTTGAAGTTTTGGGTTTCCTTCGCTGTTGCGAGATTGTCTTTGATAATTTATAACTTCCGAACAACTTGTTGTGTTGCTATGATTTTAGCACCGTTAGAAAGGTGTTGTTGTGTGGTAAGAACGCTTTGGCTAATTTATTGAAAAAAGTTATCTAGTTCAAAAGTTATGACCTTTTGAATGAAAACATATAAAAACTTTATACAAAATGTACCAAAAATTTCATCTTTTTAAAAAAAAAAAAAAATTACTTTTAAATTTTTTTTGTTGTGTATAAAAATAACTATCTAGAGAGGGTCTATTCATCCGGATACGGCTAGGCATTTCAAAGTTATGACCTTTGGAATAAAGACAAATACGAACTTCATACAAAGTATATTAGAAATTTAATCTTCCAAAAACAAAAAAAAAACCGTTATTTTTAGAATTTTTTTCTATAGCTCATTAAAAGGCTTTTCCAACACAGTTCTGTTCTACAAGATACGGCAAGAAATTACAAAATTATGACATTTTGAATCAAAGCATACATTTTCTCTATAATACTTGATTTTTCGAACTTTGAGCCATTATAGCACCGCTTAATGACCCAACTTCAAAAAATCCTTTGGCGGTTTTTTTCTACTAATTAATGGTAATTGAAAGTGCTACACAAGAACTCGTAAAAATAAAAAAAAAATTTTTTTTGTTGAACTTTGTTTTAAATATTTTTTCACTCAACAGTTCTCATCTGCTCTCATTCAAAATGTCATAACTTTGGAATTGCTCGCCGTATCTTAAAGAACAGGACTGCGTTGGAAAGGCGTTTTGATGAGCTATAGAAAAAAATTCAAAAATAACGGTTTTTTTGTTTTTGGAAGATTAAATTTCTAATATACTTTGAATGAAGACAGATAACTTTGAAATGACTAGCCGTATCTGGGTGAATAGACCCTCTCTGGATAGTTATTTTTATACACTATAAAAAAAATTTAAAAGCATATTTTTTTTTTAAATAAAGATGAAATTTTTGGTACATTTTGTATAAAGTTTTTATATATTTTCATTCAAAAGGTCATAACTCTTGAACTAGATATTTTTTTTTCAATAAATTAGCCAAAGCGTTGATACTACGCAATAACACCTTTCTAACAGTGCTAAAATCATAGCAACACAACAAGTTGTTCGGAAGTTATAAATTATCAAAGACAATCTCGCAACAGCGAAAGAAACCCAAAACTTCAAACGATTTTTGGCTGAGTCGAAATTCACCGCAGATATATGGTTCCAAGGAGTTTTTAACTTAGATTTTATTGGAGAATCCGAAACTGAATGAAAGTAAGTGGAAAAATTTGGCTTGGAACAAATTGATCCTCTCTAGTACACATAGAAGTAACCGTATAAAAGATATTCAACAAAAACCGGTTTTTTGGCATTTTAAGGGATTTTTTGGAATATCTTTTAAACGGTTACTTCTATGTGTACACACATCGCTTATTTTTATATATCTTGTAATTCTCTACAAATTTGGTCCCATTACTTTTTATCGTAGTAAAGGGTGTTTTTTTTAGAGGTTTGTTTTTCGAATAAGATAAAACTGACATTTTGTGGTCAAATCTGGCAACTCTAATGTCATTTATGTTCAGTTTGGTTTGCCATTTCATCGTGAACAGGTTGACAAAAGACCAACGCTTGCAAATCGTGCAAATTTATTTCGAAAATAATGGTTCAGTTCGCGAAGTTTACCGCAAGCTCCGTCCATTTTATGGTCGACATAATCGTCCATCAGAGCAATTAATTCGGTTAACCATAAATCGTTTTCGCACTACGTTTACTCTATGTGATAATACGCATCCGCAGAGACGTCAAACAGTGCGCACCGAAGAAACAATTGCCGCTGTAGAGCAAAATGTTGAAGAGGACCCGAATGAATCGATTCGCCACCGTGCACAGCAATTGGAGCTTTGTCCATCAACTTTATGGAAGATTTTGCGCAAAGATCTTGGCTTGCGACCTTACAAGATCCAGCTTGTGCAAGAATTAAAGCCGCGAGACCATGCAATGCGTCGTGATTTTGGTGTATGGGCCGAAAATGAGATTGATCTCGATGCTGATTTTCATCGCAAAATTTTGTTCAGTGATGAGGCTCATTTTTGGTTGAATGGCTACGTCAACAAGCAAAATTGCCGCATTTGGAGTGAAGAGAATCCACATGAGACCCTTGAGACGCCATTGCATCCACAAAAACTGACTGTTTGGTGTGCTCTATGGGCTGGTGGAGTCATTGGGCCATACTTCTTCCGAAATAATGCTGGAGAGTCAGTTACCGTTAATGGAGACCGGTATAGAGCCATGATAACCGACTATTTTGTTCCCGAATTGGATGGCATGAATGTGGATGAGTTGTGGTTCCAACAAGACGGCGCTACATGCCACACAGCGCACGTCACAATCGATTTATTGAAGGAAACATTCGATGAGCTCATAATTTCGCGGAATGGACCTGTCAATTGGCCACCAAGATCGTGTGATTTGACCCCATTGGATTATTTTCTTTGGGGATATGTGAAGTCGCTCGTCTACGCCAACAAACCAGAAACGTTAGGGGACTTGGAAGCCAACATTCGTGGCGTTATTGCCGACATACGGCCCCATATGCTCGAAAAAGTGGTTGAAAATTGGACCTGTAGAACTGGCTTTATTCGAGCCAGCCGCGGCGGCCACATGCCCGAAATCATATTTAAACATTAATGGCATAAAATTATCCTTCCAATAAAGCCAAATTGATGGACATTAAAACGATTTTCTTGTGTTTTATTTCAATTCGAAGTTCTATGCCTCTAAAAAAAAACACCCTTTACTTACCAATTCGCAGATATGCTTAAAAAATGTAGCATGTGCTTGCAGCATATTTATGAACCTCATAGATACTGCAGTTCGTTTGCATACTTGCATAAAAATAAATAAAATCTAAACGCAAAACCGGTTTCAAAACAAATGCTTATTCTTCTTACATGCATGTTTTTAAAACTAAACTAATTACATAGATAAAATCTTTGGTAAAAATATATACATACCTTCTTATTCGAAAGAAGCAACAAAAGAAAAAAAAACAGTATATCATAAAAAAAAGCTGCGCATAGAAAAAATCCATGTAAAAAAAAATGTAAACAAAGTTTGAAAAAAAACATAATTCCAAAAAAAAGGTAAACAATGGGGGCGGCCATCATGAATCAGGTTTCCAATGCAACTGCTGTTGCACTCGCACGCATGCAAATCACGTTTACCGAAAACAGAAGAATATTAGAAAAACGAAATTAGAATCAAAACAGAAGATCAAAGATCAGATTTTTATTGTTTTGATGGGTATGCTTGCTGGCTAAGTATGCGATCGTGTGCGCCTGGTATCCAAATTTAGATACTTCTGGGGATATCCATGTAAAGTCCCTGTAGGAAATGAATTGAAGGCCATAAAGTTTAAGGGCATTCACCCCGTCAGATTCAGGGTCATATTTTTTAAATTAAAAACAATTTTTAAAAAAAAATTTGCTTATTTAAAAATATGCATATAAAAAAGGTATAGGCAAAACTATGTATAAAAAATTCCCTAACGTCGTAACACAGGAATTTCAAGGTTCACCTCGTAAAGGACGTTCACCTGTTGAACCGTTGAAAAATCTTCCGGTGTGCCAGCAGAAATTGAAAAAGAAAACACAAACTACCAACTGAATAGTTAGGAATTTTGCGACAAAATAAAATTGAAACGAGGTGATGTGTTAGAAAAATTACAGTGAGAAGAGGAGTTAAGTTTTATTTCTTGAGCGGACGGTACGGTCGTTAGAAAGCCGCGCAAAGGCTTCAAAAGTTAGTTCTTTTTGTTCGCAGTTTGAAGTTAAATTTTTTTTTAAGGATAATCTGAAGTCCTGCGTTATAAACTTTTAAATAACTTCGTGACAAATGAATAAATTACAGTAACCACGTTAAAGTTACTAGCGAACTAACGATTTTAGTTTACGCGAAACTATTTTTGCCGATTTCGTCCAAAATTTTCGTGCTTTTGTGAAGAAAAAACGGATTTTGTCTTGATTTAAAATAAAATAATTAAAAGTTAAAAAAAAGGAAAATAAAGACAAAACTCCAGTGCATAATAATAAAAAAAAAAACGAATCTTTAAGGCAATATGAATTTTGAATTTTTAAACAGAACCAAATGCCAAAAATGTGCCGAAGCCAAGAAATAAAAGTTTTTAAAAAAAAAAAAAAGATTTAAAAGGAAAATAGTGCAGTCAAAAAAAAAAAAAGGAGAAAATTTTAAAGAATTAAATAAAGGTCCTTAAGACAGAGAAATTTAAAAGAAGAAAATAAGGTGCCGTGGTCAAGAAGTTAAAGAAAGAAAACAAAAAGAGAAAAGTTTAAGAATTTAGAAAAGAAAAAACAAATTTTTTTTTTGAAGGATTAAAAAGGGTCCTTAAAATTATATACAAAAACAGAAAAAAAAAATGAGATAGAGTCTCTGAAAT
Source organism: Calliopum simillimum (assembly GCA_951812925.1). Lineage (NCBI taxonomy): Eukaryota > Metazoa > Arthropoda > Insecta > Diptera > Lauxaniidae > Calliopum > Calliopum simillimum. The sequence continues at coordinate 50,165,346 of OX638368.1, forward strand.
GAAATTCAGCAAATGCCAGTAGTTCGAGGAAATTTGAGACCAGTATTAGGAGAGGATGTAGGAAGGAGTGTTGCGGATTTGAGCAGGACGGTGAAAATTTAAGCAGGATATACAGAAAGCTAAGTGCACTTTTGTATTTGCATGTCTATATAAAAAAAAATATATTAAAAGAAAATAAAAATAGATAAAATTAAAAATATGTAGAGGAATAGGAAATTATAAAAGATAAAAAAATTATATTATTAGGAAATAGATTAATAATATGGAAAATACGAAAAGTTTATTTAATTCAGATGCTTAAAATAATTTGAGAAAAAATATGACTTTTTTTGTTTGTGAGTTACAATGTTGAACAAGAATGGTGTTTTTTTTTTTTGCCTTTGTAAAATCGATACAACCCCGTGTATAAAGTGAAAAACGATTGTGATTTTTCTGGTAGCTAAACTATCTCTAGTGAGCTCATTCGAGGCAGGATTTAGTTGGGAAATATTTAGAAAGAAAAAAAAAAAGAGAATTTTTATAAATTCGAAAGGCATTTTTTTGTGCGAAATTTTAGGGTTGTAAAGATTATTTAGTGCTTAAAACTATGTGTAGGAAAATTTATCTAGCTTAAATATTTATTTTGAATATCTAGGAAATAGAAGTTAAAATTTTTTTTTTTTTGTCGTATGTTCTAATTTGTGTTTAAATCTTATCTACATGCTGAATATATATATAAAAAAAAGATAAATAAGTAAGAAGAAATATACATTTGCACGTGTAGGTACATATCCTGCGAGGTATAGAAAAAAAAAAAGGAATAATTTTTGTAAAAAGTTCAGATTAAGGAATTTTTTTTTTAATAAATAAGTGATTTAAAAATTTGAAAGGAAATATCGTCAGTGGTCTTTATTTAGTTGGACATAAAATTTTTGGTAGTTTTGAAATTTTCAGAAAACAGTTTGTGCTGGCACATTCGGAAGAAGCGAAGTTTGATGTGATCCTGAAACTCCTGTTGTTATTCTTTTTTTTTTGCGTTATTTGAGGGTTTATCAAGGTGTACCTTGGTTAAGCCAAAATTTGATGTTGGGTTTTTTTTTGTTTTCTTTTGTGAGTCCTTAAAAGTGAGTATGGATTGCTAGAAAAAAAGTATACTAGGGGATGTTTGCCGAGGATATCCAATATGATGGCGATGGATAAAAACTAGATATTTAGATATCGGTTTTTTTTGTTAGGGTTGGCTAAATTCACTGTTTTAAGCCAACATGGTTGGGTGGGTTAGCTAAAAGGCTAGAACAGCAAGCCTCATCAAAAAAGAAGAAAAAAAATTCAGGTTTTTTTGTGTGATCGTGATAAATAACCCATGAAAATTTCCTCATAAAGGATGTGTCTTGAGATACATTTTTTTTATTGCCCTCCAGCGATCGGATGTGCCAAAGGCCGAACGTACCATACCCTGTGACACTGAGCTACCTATATCGCCGCGGTGCGCATACCCGATACGATGACTAGGGAGTGACAAGCAATAAAAACCAGTAATTTCGAAGCCTTAACGGTTATTCAAGAATATTTTTAAGGCCATGAGCCGTTCGAAAAAAAATTGTATACGGTATATTGAAAATTAAATTATGTTTCAACGGCATTTTAATTTTGTTTGTACAACTTCTTATTGAAGAGTTATTGCAATTTAAAAAGTAAGATATTTTAATATGAACTCATAGGAAGTATTTCATATCATAACTGTTAACAACTTTTTAAATTGGGTGATCTCCTAAACTAGAAGTCGTACGCAAATACTTTTAACGTACTTTTGTAGGAAATTTCCTGTGCTACTAAATTGAAGACCATCATTTTTCTGTAAAAGTTAGCATTAGGGAGATATTTGCAAAAAACTGATTTTAGCGACCTTTGAGTCCGAATAACTTTTTATGCGCACACGACTTTGCAATGGACTTTTCACAGTTTGTGTATCATGCATAAATAAAGACAATTCCGGTGAAAAATTTCCACAGGGAATTTTTTCGCACAGAAGCTCTTTTTTCGTCTTATTTTCCTTTTCTGTGAAAGTTAGCATTAGCGAGATATTTGCAAAAAACTGATTTTAGCGACCTTTGAGCCCGAATAACTTTTTATGCGCACACGACTTTGCAATGGACTTTTAACAGTTTGTGTATCATGCATAAATAAAGACAATTCCGGTGAAAAATTTCCACTGGGAATTTTTTCGCAGAAAATGTCTTATTTTCCTGGGCTATAAATATTATACATAATTTATTTAAATAAAAACTGTTACACTTAAAGAAAATTCACACCATAAACAATGGACATCATGTTTGTGAGTTAACGCCAGTTTATCACAATTTTTTACTGTGAAACCGACCCTTACTATATTGACTTTCAGAAACAACAAAAATATTTTGGCCGTTTTTGGCCATTCGTCAAATATTAGTATGTTTTTAAACTCTTGCTTGAAACTTTACTGTATTACGTCGAAAGTTTCAACATTCTTGTACATTTCCTCTTGTCCAAATTTGCTTAGTTTTCTGCCAAACTTGGGTTATACTTTTGCTACAATACCATTTGTACAAAATTTGTTTGGATTATCTTAAAAAGCACACTTTGTACTGAGTTTTATAAATGTGGTTTGTATGGGGGTCGGCACGCCCTCTTGGCAGAACTTGCTCATTTTCCTACCACAGTTTACCTATACCATTCCAAGCATTTGTATGAACTTTGGTTTGATTATATCAAATACAGTTCTAAGTATCGAGTTTGTAAGGTTTAGGGGAGGTACCACGCTCTCATGTTTAAATTCGGACAGATTTTGTTTAAATCTTAAGTAATAAATTCTAAGTGAATATGTGCAATTTGTTTGCAATGCGCAGCTCTGTTTATTTGATGCCACTTATGAGACTTCCTTGCCCCTTTGTGGGACGCTTCAAAAGTTCCTTTAAAACAGTGGTTGGCAAATTAATGAGTGAGAGTTTATGTCTGAGAGAAGATAGATAGAAGAAAGAAAAGGATAGAGAGAGCTAGGTAGATTTTTGAGTGCACAATTGCGCTATAGAATGCCGATCACTGCTTTAAAATATCAAGCATGCGTTGGTTTTCGCTCAATAATATATAAATGGTCTCAGCGGTCTGTATCATTTGCCCATAATTGGATTGCTGATCTTGGATTCCAGTTTTCGAAACTTGGCATGTTGAAGTAAATATAGAACATAAGTATTTTACTCAGTTTCTATGTAGCAAAATTTGATTGCAGAGTGGAGGTTTGATTCTATAATTTGCGCTTATAGATCATTCACAATCAATCGAATATGGTGTACTGATATAAATTCGGCTCAATACAATCAATAGTCCACGAAAGTTTTCATTATTCAATAATTCAAACATGCATTAAGCTGGCATTGTTTTCGAATTTTACTGCGATATTTTGTCCAATCAATTCATTGCATTGTAATTTGAATGATTTAAAGAACTCATGAATTTGTCGTAAATCAGCATTTTTTTTGAATTCTAGAAAGGACTCAATTATTTTTATTTTAAAAAAAAATTTCACGTTACATTTTAGCGGCAAATTGAAATAAGTACTGAATTTGAGGATCCCATTTTTTGATTAAGAGCAGCACTTTTAAATTAAGAAGATCTCAAAGTGTGTAGAAGATCCCTCTATTTTAATCCCTGTTATAAACAACGAAGGAATTGCATCAAATATCCAAGCGAAATGCTAAATATGCACATTCAAATACACTGCCGCATCCGCACTGGCCAAACTCTTCTTACACAAAAACATTATTGTAATTGAAAAAACTCTGTAGCCTCTATGTCCACAATGCAACATCAATAACTTGACAATAAAACATCTTCAATCAATCTTCGACTGTCCTGCACTCTAACTCAACTAAATTGTTCCCACGCAATTTATCTCCCAAACCTACTGAAAATATGTAATTATCGTACAATTGACATTGAAAGCTTAAAAAAATTAATATCAATTTTATGTGAATGTAATTTAACATTTAAAAGTACTTAGTTTATTTTGTTTATTAGTATTTTTATTTAGGGCTGAAAATCTTAGTTTTTAGTACTTTGCGTAAGATTATTTATTTTGTTAATAATACAAATTGATTCATTTAGGGCCAATTTCACAGTGTGAGCTTAAGCTTAGTTTATCTGATGAGCGTAGTTTAAGTAAAAATTTCGTTTTCACAGTCATTTGAATTTAAAGGCTGCTGAAGCGCAAGTCTTTCGGTTTATGTCACTATCGACGTTGTCATAAAAATTAAAAAATAAACAAACTGTGTGAAATTGTGCTCTGCGTTCTTTCAAAACTGTGTTTCAAAATGACTGCTGTCACCACCATATTGTGAAAAAAAAAAAATTAATTATGTATAAAACTTCTAAAAAACTAAAATAACTAGAACAAAAAACAGAACTTTGAAAGGATTTTCCTTTACAAAACAAATACAAACTCTTTCATCATATTCATAGTAAATCTTTTATTTTCTTTAAGTTTGCACATTTTATTCATATTGTAAGTTGTCTACAAAAAGAAAAATGGCTTCCGCTGGAGGGACTGGGAGACCCTTAGCAACAGACCGCAGTAGAAGTAGTTAGATATAGAGACAGCAAAAAAGCAAAGGAAATGCACCAACTGGCAAGATCAAATTTGGAAAAAAGTAAATTACAAACTGCAACAACTTCTGTTAATAACGAAGATATTCAATTTAAATATGACATAAATCATCGAGGTCCATTTATGGTCTATGTGGACACTTTTGCCTAATCAAATGAGACTCGAAAACATATTAATGCTATCGCCGTGTCGAAGCTCTTAACAAAACTGGAAATTAAAGAGATTAGCGAAATTTGTAAAATTGGCTTCGGTCGTTGCAAAGTCACTTTTAAAAATGCAGAGGCTGCTAATACCTTTGCTGCTGATACAAGGTTATCGTCATAAGTATATTCGCCAAAAATTTTTGCACACTTTGTGTCCAAAATTGGAACAATCTTTGATATTCCAAAGGAAATCTCGGTAGAAGAATTATCAGAGAATTTGATCTTCCCATTCCAATTTTAAAAATTATTTGGGTCGAAAGACGCGACCCCGGCGATAATGATTTAAAAATTGCTACGAATCGAGTAAAACTTATCTTTAACGGGCTTGATATCGCCAAAGAAATCACGTTTGAATACAACAAAGTGCAAGTAAAACATTTTATCTCATTTGGTCCATGCTACCGTTGCTTCAAATACAATCACATTGAACAAAACTGCAAACAAACGGAACAAACATGCCCAAAGTGTTTCAATAAACACCAAAAAGATGAAAATTGTAAAGAAATGATTTGCCCAAATTGCAATGGAAAGCATTCAGCTACCTGTAAAGATTGTCCTGCTCGTATTAAGGCATACACTTTAAAAAAAATAATGACTTTGGAAAATTTGTCAATAAAAGAGGCTTGTACCAAATTTCCAAGTGTTTTCTCGAATCGATTCTTTGATCTCGAGGATGATATCAACGAGTTAAATTTTCCAACAAACCCAACAATAACGCCATTGACAATCATCGCGAAGCCGCCAAGCATATCCATGCTGCCTTCTCCTACGCCAAAGTGACAAAACACAACGTAAATAGAGAAGGAGAAGCTATGAATGCTCAAAAAAATATGCAACAGTGGAAAAATATGGTTCAGGACGGAAATGACATTAGTATGAAACCGAATGCTAATATTTGCAATCCACATAAAGTTTCAGAAGCTAAAAAACTCCTGCAGTGTAGGATTGCACCAATTTCCTTACTGAATGGGATCGACATAATTTAACCATAGAGCAAAAGAATTTTCTATTTAGTCTTAAAAACAATATTGACAAATTCTTCAATATAAAAGATGCTTATGCAAAGGTCATGGAAGAAGTTTAATCTAATCTTTCCTTTAACACTTTTATACTTATAAATGTCTGAAATAAAAATTCTACAATATAATATACAAAGTCTTAAAAAACCTGGTAACAAAGATTTTTTAGATGCCTTCTATTTAACAATAAAATTGATATTGCCATTATTTATGAAACATGGATAAGCGACAATGCGTGTTCAAGTCTTGCAAATTACAATTTTATTCACAAAAGCCGAGCTGATGATTATGGTGGTGTTGCAATTTATCTGAAGAAAAGAATTAAATTCAAAATATTTTCTACAGCTAGTGATGCTGAAGTCATAGGGATTTCAACATTAAACCTTAAGAAAAATTTTAATATATTTAGTGTATACAAATATATTGCGAACTCTCTTCAAAACAATTCTTTTATAGGGGGCGATTTTAACTCAAAGTCGATAATATAGGGCTGCAATTCAAGCGATGCAAAAGGACGTGCATTGGAAAATACAATTAATAATATCAACTTTACCTGTATAAATAATGGAACTGCAATTTTTAACATGGGACAACAAAACCAATCTTTCCTTGATTTGTCTTTCACGAATTGTAACACAAACTTTAATTTGTTATCTTGGACTTCTCTAAGCACTAGAATAACCAACAGTAACCATTCCCCAATACTAATAAAATTATCAGGTTATTCTACAAACACAAAGACAAGACAAAGCTTAATTCTGCAAGCCAAACGGATAATATAAATGAAATAACTAGTGCTTTCCAAGAAACTATCAAAAATAGCACTATATTGAATGATGATAGGAATAAATATGTGCCCAAAAAATGGTGGAACAGGGATGTCGAAAAGTTGACTAAGAAGACTAAGAAATGCAGCGAGGCAAAAATACTTAAAGTTTAAAACGTTCGTTAATTGTAATTTACTTGCGAAAGCAGAAAAACGCTGCAAAAGGAAATCAGGAGTGGAATCGGCTAAGGTGATAGTTGATTGTTGCAATTTTGACTATCGTTTTTGATAATCAACTTTTCTTTGCTCTGCGTAAAGCGATCACAGAATATTTTTTAATAAGTGGCAGCGCTTACAATTTTGAAATTTAATTTGGTTGTCAGAGTTGTCAGTTATTGTTTTTATTAAGTTTAAAAAAAAAAAACAAACGTGTTAAGCCATAAATATTCTTCGCCAAATGCAGTCTTTTCTGCTTAAAATCAATTATGAATCTGTCCAAAAGCTAAGGATAATATTTGGCGGTGATTTTTTTACTCTGCAAGGGCTTTCTTTGCGGCACGTTCTTCCGAAGAAACCCAGTATCTTCGATGTTTGTTGGTCTCTGTTGTCTTGTGATGGATTCATGTTTCGTTCACGATCGGATTGTGCCAAACTCTCCTTTGAAGGAGTCACACTGTAACGTTTATGATCGAGTGTAAGCAATTGCTGCAGACATCGTGGAAATAGCTTTTGTATGACCAAATATTCATGTAAAATGTGACGTTCCCGCTCAGCCACCTCACATACTTTCATTCTTTGATCGTCCAATATCCATGGATTTTATCGACGATTTCTGGCCTGACGAATTCTTTTGGGGAAACTAAATGTTCGACGTCATTTGTGCTGGCACAACCCCAACGGAACTCAGTAAACCACTTTTTAACACTTCAAATTGATGTTGCAGAGTCCCCACTTTAATTAGCAAGCCTTTCTTTGGTTTCGGTGATGGTTTTTTTTACGCAAACTTAGCAAGAGAAATTTAATCTTTTCCATTTTCGTTATGCAGTATTTATTCATGTATTTTGTAGATGTTTAGCTTCCGAATAAACCAAAAACTTCTTTTGCCAAATACATAATATAAAGTTTTTTTTTAGTTACATATTGAAGCAATTAACGCAATTTATGTTTCTAATGTTTCTCCCTCATCGTGCCTTAAGCTTCTTCATCTATAATTAATCTCAATTGAATTAAGTTCCCAGGATCATTTTTATAAGTATCACCAAAAGAAAAAAACACCATGGATATCAAGATCCCCATTTTTGTCGACAATTATATACAGCGACATTTACGCTTTGGGCAAAGAAAAACGACAAGTAATGGCGGCTTGCCTGAATATCAGCAAAGCTTTTGACACTGTCAAAATCGACTTATTGGAAAAAATTGCTTCTCGATTTAAATTTCAATAACAAAATCGTACAGTGCATAATAATTTTTTTCCAAAAGCAATATCTCTGTCTGGGTAAGCAAACACGTATCACTAATAAAGGCCTGTGTCAAGGAACATCTACACCAAATCATTACACGAAATATCTGACAACACATGCGTGCTGTTCCATTTTGCAGACGATTTCTTCCTTGTCTGCTCTGACAAGGATTGGCAAAACGCAGGATGTATTTTAAACAACAAAGTTAACATATTTGCCCAAAAATGTACTGTCCTTGGATTTAAACTTAACCCAAACATGTCAAATGTTATTCATTTTAATGCAAGAAAAAAAAAAAACCTAAACATCAATATCAACGGTATTGACGTCAGCCAAGTGGAATCGATGAAGTATTTAAGTCGCATCATAGCAGCAAACAACTCTTCAATACACCATGTAAGCCATATCGTTTCCAAAGTTAACCGGACATGCAACTTCCTCCAAATTATCAACGGCTGTAAATTCGGCATTCATCTCTCGAAAGGTATGCAGCTCTTCAAAGCTTTTGCGCTTTCAAAAGTTGAATATGCAGCTTCATCATTTGCCAATTTGACAAAAGCAGCAAAAAATAAACTTCAAACAGTATTAAATAATAATTTGAGAAAGAGCCTAGGTCTGATAAAATCTACACCAATCCACGTTATTTATCACATGGCTGCAGAATTGCCTCCTAATTACCGCTTTATGCTTTACACAGCAAGAGATTGCAAAATGCTTTGCATATCGACTTCCTATAGCCGATTTCTTGACAAGCCATCCAGACCTGAAAACTAGTTATTGTGAGATATGCAACAAATTCCTAGGTATTTGGCATAATATTCAACCTATTATTTGTATTTTAATTTAATATTGTTTTAAAATTTAAAAATATGTACATATAAAAAACCTCCTATGTCAAAGGAACTATCTAAAACATTTTAATTCCATAAGCTTTTAAGTTGACGTAAAAAACTTGATCCTTGATTATATATTTCGCTCACATGATTATAGCTGCCCCTTCAGGGCAAAATTTTGGTGATTTCACATGAAATTCCGAACTGCTTGAACTTCCAATTTCAACAACAAAGAAATTTATCTTTCGCTGTTCCTTTGATAACTTCAGAAACAGATTTTCCTGGTTTTTTGGCAATTCAACGTCCACTCTTTTTCGCGTGACTTCGTTTCAATTGTTAACATTATCTTACGTCGAAGTTGCTTATTGTCAAAGTAGTTTAACAGTGGGTCATATTAATAAAACTTTACTTTGCTAAAACTCGAAGCAATTGCTTCAATTTGTAGCATTTACTTCATTTCGTATGTGAAAAAATATTTTTTAGCATTTGCTATGTTCGAAAAAAGCTTTTGCTTAAATTGGTATGAATAAAAATACGTAACTCGTAGTATTTACTTGAATATTCTGAGTCTGCTTTCTAGCTGACTACGAGAGTTTGCTAGGTACTTTTTACACATAAATCTCACAAAAATCTTGTTCTATATTGATTGCCGTAAATCTTAATAGGGAAAGAAATTAATTAAATTGTAAATATAAACTGTGCCGATTGTGGAGGCAAACAGCTTTCGTTGTAAAATTAGTAAAAAGCCAAGAGCAGGTAGTTTAAACTATAGGCATATATATACATATATAAGGCAACGCAATTAAGTTACGTTGTCTGAGTAGCAACTTTGACAGTTGCCGTTTTAGCAATCTTGCCAAGCTAGGATTTCCAAGGGAAACAAGGGTCTGTGCATGATTCAATAACAATGGTTATGGCAAGTTGTCAAAATAAAAAAATGGAACCCTGATCTTGCCTTGCTATCTGTCAAAAGACTAGCAAATTTTGACATTTTCGTAGTTTAAGAAGCAGCATTTGTTATCGTTGCAACCAGGGTAATTCAACCATGGGTCTGTGGAAGCGTAACAGCTTATGTATTTTAGCCTCACATTACCTTCAAATACGGAGAGAATAGGGTTTTAAATTTTTGGGGGATTTAAGCGTCACGAAGTTTATGAACAGACACAAAAATTTTGATTAAAAGTTGATAATTTATATATATCCTTCTACAATGGCATCAAAAACGGCTCGTTTTTCACATCATTCATTTTTAAAAGGAGATGCAAAAAATAGTGTTCCCACTTGACTGCTGGTGCTGTCAACTTCATTTCAAATAAATAATAACAGAATCGAAATGATTGAAAAACAAATCCAAAAATAAATAAAAAAATGCATGTTATCAGCTTCAATTTTAATTCCATATGAAGAAACTAACAATTTTTTTTTTTTAATATTTATTTATGAAACATGTAAACTTTGTCCCGCTTCTTTTACGTAATCCTGCTTCTAAACAAATTCAAGCGCCCTCATCCGTTCCAAACTATGATTCTAAAATGCAACCACCGCAGTTTACAAACATATATAAAGCTTATCTTAGCATGCATTGTAGCATCCCTTGCTGTCATCAAGACTTTGGAGAATACATTTGTTAAGGCGAAAATAGTTTAGGTCATTCGGCGGAAGTAATGCAAAGCATTTAGGAATTGCTCTTACTCCAATGGATAAACATCCTGAGCGATGACAGCTATGTGAATTTTTTCTGTCCAACAAATTAAGTCAAGTTGACTTTTTCAAGAGTTGCATACCTTTATCGTAACCCTTGGCTGCAGCATAATCTTTTCAGGCAACTTGAACATTTGACGGCTACAAATATGATCAGTTTGGCTTGATTGATGATTTATTGGCAGCACTGCATGCGCTTCCAGAGAGCGGGTTTTTTGCATTGTGCACAAATGATAAATTATATCTTGCCTGCACATTTTGACAAATTCCAAAAAAAAATTATTTTTTATTTCAATTTAAATAAACAATGTCAAATATGACAAAGCAAATACTAGTTCCGAATTTTCGAACTTGCTGTAGCAAACATAAATTTTATTCATACCAATTTTAAGCAAATGCTATTTGCATTTACTTTACTACGAAAGTTATCTTGAAGCAATTGCTATTTTTTATTAATACCACCCAGTATTTTTGGTTTGTATCTATGCTAATGACAAATGTGAGCTAGTCAACTGTGAAATTGGAAATTTCTTTAGGGTCGCTTAAGCTTCACTAACGGTGTAGCTAAGCTAAAGCTTAAGCGAACACTGTGAAATTGGCCCTTAATCTTATCTAAACAGCTTTAACTTTAACAAATAATAATCAACAACCATCAGTTATATCAATTTTTATAAGATCATCTTCAGTAGTCACTGCTATTTCACTTTCTTGCTGCGACTCATCATTTTGATCCTGAATTTGTGACCTAATTTTTTGATCTGGAGATTCATCATCATTATTAGTGGCAAACCTAAGTTTACGTTTTGTGCCATCGGTATCAATATTGTCTTTTTCATGCAATTTCATATGCATGCGTAATATAGATAAATGTGTAAATGCAGGTTTTTCACCAGTATGCGTGCGCTGATGTGTTTGACAAGCACTTTTTTGCGCAAAAGCTTTCTGGCAATAAATGCATTTAAATGGTTTTTCACCAGTATGAATACGACGATGATTTTTCAATACGTTCAAGACGGAAAAACGCCTTGGACAATATTCGCAAGCATAGGGTAGTTCACCCGTATGCTTTCGAATATGTTTGAGCAATAAACTAGAGGTAGTGTAGCGAGCATCGCACAATTCGCATTTCCAAGGATGACCACCGAAATGAACGCGGCTGTGAGAGATGAGTTCTGCTTTACTAACAAAACTTAAAGCGCACTCATTGCATTGAAATGGTTTTATATTTGAATGTCGCATTAGATGCTGTTTAAGATTTGTATTTTGACGAAATGCTTTGCCGCAGGTTGGACAAACAAATGGTTTTTCGCCGCTATGTATACGTAAGTGATCCTTTAGTGCCGATAACATTGTAAACACTGAAAAAAGTTGAACACTAGTTAATATCAAAGACATAATACATATGTATGTGCATATATTTTTTAAGTTATATTAAAATTAGCATGGAAATTCTGGACCCATCTACCAACGCAAAAATAATCCGTTTATTATTTCGTGTCAAAATAATTCCAGTTTCCAATTTTGGTTTTAAATAATGAATCAATTGATACAAGCATTTTCATCGTGCATTAAAAAAATGGCGTGTAATACGGAGGAGAATGTTTCTTACAGCCTGTTACCACTGAAGATTTGTTTTGTGATTTGACGTTAAATATATGACGAATGAAGTGAGTTACAGATTAATCACTTCATAAATCTTTTGTGGAAACAGGCTATTAGTGTCATTGGAATGTTACAAGCATTAAAATTGGAATGCATAAATTTCTATGAAAGTACAATTCTGAACACATACTTTACCTTTATTGCAGACTTCACATTGATTTTTGGGATTACGATTATGTACATCTATTAAATGTTGACTCAGTTCCCTGTTGGTGTTATATATCATATTGCATTCGGCGCAGTTGAACTGGAACTCATGTGTCTTTAAATGTTCTTCCAAACTTTCTTCCGAAGAAAACACACGTTTACACTCGGGACATGCAAAATTTTGAATTTCACATTTGTTTTGTTTCATGTGAATACCAAGAGATTTTCGTAATACAAAACCTGCACCACAACGTGTGCAAAAAAAGTTCATGGCATCAGTAGATGCAGCAGCAGATAAAAATACTTCATGTTTTGGTGCTGTCACAGTCGGTAAAGACGAATTTTTGTTTTTTACTTCCTGTTGACATCTACCAACTTCCATCTTTAGCACGATCGCTTTTTCTACCTCGGGCGGCAACTCAACATCATCTCCAACGTCTTCTTCAGGCTTTAATAAAGTCTTACGTATAGGAAATTTCTTATCGGATGTTTTTTTTAATCGTGCTTCTTCAAGTACTTTTATCTGATCTAACGACCAATTATGCACTTTTAAGCCGTGCCGCTTTAGATTATTTACGCTAACAAAGTCCATGTTACATTCTGGACAATTAAATTCGCATTTCTTTATTGTAGATAAGAGCTGATCTGTTTTCAAAGGTGTTGCAAGCGCTAAATCAGTGCTTGGAGTTTTAGCAGCGACTGGAGCAATTTGTTCTTCGCCCTCTTCGATCTTGATTATTGTGAAATTAAAATCCTCTTTCGTAATCTGTTGTTCCTGTTCGGTAACAGTTTCACCGTAAGCTATTTCTTCTTCATAATTATCCGAATTAGAAGCAACATCATAATTTGCTACATATTCACCACCCTGAGAATCAGAAAGAACATAGTAAGCAGTTTGATCCAATTCATCAGCATCAATTTGGTTAGCCGCATCTTCAAAATCGTCAATATCTTGTTCATTTTCCTTTTTTAGTTCATAAATGGCTTGCTGAGAATTTCGGTCTTCTGAATCTAGTGTTAAACGCTTAAAGGCAAGTACTTTCTCTGGTTCTGCTTGTTTTTTATTCGCTAAGCGTGCTATGCTACGTGTCATACTTTGTGGCTCTTCAGCAAATACTTCTTCAATTTTAAGCGACAAACTTTGTTCCTGCTTCTGAAATTTATCAGATATTGGTGATTTATCACTAGTACATAACTCTGTTTGCACTTCCTGGTGGCAGAATTGTACCTTTACCTCCGCAATTGTTTGCGCCTGAGCTGTTGCAAATTTTTTTTTCTTCTCCGGCGTCGTTTGTATGCATTTAGTTGATGGTCGGACCTTTTTCTTTGGATTTTCCAGAGTGAGTTCTTCCATGATTGCCTCCGGTATAAGTTGATGCAGAGTATTACGGGAATTCTCACATTTCATTTTAAATGAATAGCATCGATTTATTTCACTAATACAGGTGAGGCACACTTTATCAGGCATTTTGTCTCCGGGGGAAGGCTGTTTAAAAAAAAAGAGAATGGCTATTCGGGGGGACTCGCGTACGCGAAAACTCAAGTAGCGTACGCGAAAGCTCAATAAGCGTACACGAAAAAAGCTTTCGGAAAACTTACGTACGCGAAATCCAGAGAAGTTCTTTCCCCCGGGGAGCTTGATTAATTTAGTGTTGCAGCGCACGCTTAAAAATGTTGCGTACGCTGCGCGCAATTTGGTTAGCAAATTATGTGTTGGATATATTGCAGACCGCGAAACCAGTATTGGATTCTTATGAGTTTTAAATCCTGAGCTGCGGCCGCAGGCCACCTACTTACCCCTACTTTCGAGAATTTGCAATTTCGCGCACGCTAAATTAATCGTGCGTAACGAAGCTGCCCCGGGGGAAAGAAGTTTACTGGATTTCGCGTACGCAAGTTTTCCGAAAGCTTTTTTCGAGAACGCTAATTTGAGCTTTCGCGTACGCGAGTCCCCCCGAATAGACACTTAAAAAATTTAATAAAATACATGAGTTCAATAAGCAACAATTTAAAAATAATAAAATGGAATGATCTTTGTTTCTGGAACACTAATAAACTGTTACAATGAATTCTTTGTATACAATAAGAATGACACTCGCTGAATCCGTGTACCATTTGCACAGTAATGTGGTTAAAGGTCCATTATCAGAAATGGGACGTTGTTAACACGAAACAAAGATCTAGCTCTCTTCACTTGTGAAATCAGCTTAGGAAATCATTAAGTGTTTTTTCATTTAGTTCCATGTTTCACAAATGCTTACCTTAAATTTAGTCAATTCTTTTAGCATGTCAGCCAAGCATCCAGAACCTTGAGAAGCACCATCAAAAATTGATAACAATGGTCCACTTAAGGCCAAACAGGTTCTGCAAATTTTTTCAACGTCTAGTGACATTTTTCTAACAAATTAAGAATAAAAACCTTTGCTCATTTGTTTGGAACGATTAACTTTAGTAAAACAAATGCTTTGTAAGTATTCAGAAGGCACGAAGTGATGAAACGGTTGGGATTTGGGGGTACAGACTACCAAATTAAAGAAATTTATTTGATGAATCCGAATTTGTTTGGCATGACTAATTTTGCCGTCAACAAAAAAATTTCTATGCATTTGATGAGTTTTTGATAGTGAGAACGACTCTTCAAATAATTTGTCAAAAACTTTGGAGAAAACCAACTTTCGCTGATTTGACCAGTTATTTGATATTCTTCTGTACGCGTATTTTCATTTCAAAAAAGATTTCAACGACTGCACATCGCTCGGATGATGAAATTAAAGAGGAATATGATTTTTTTTATGCAATAAGGGTTGCTTTCATTATTTTAAATAAGGTTGTGGTTGAAAGAAAGCTTTAATAATTTAATTCAATTATTAAATAACTTCTTAGCCAATTTGCATATACATTTGTAATTTCAGATGCAGCTACTGAAGAATTTTACTTACAAAAGTAAAATAGTAAAATAGCAACAAAATAATTTTTAGTTGTCTTTTCAGCAAATGGAATAATTTATTCCTGCAAATATAATTTAATTTATGGTATTTCCACTACATTTTAATAATTAGTTTCCTTGTTTTTCATCGTCGCATCAATTTCCACGGCCAGAATTTATCCACTATTGTCATGTTATACCCTATTCTCACTTCCCTCGTTAACCAGATGAATGCTGATTAAGCACTAACCAGAATAGTTTTCCATATAAAAAGCTTTTCAATTTTTATGGAAATGATTCGCTAGTTTTTAAATAATTAGATCATTTAACCCAAAAAATCGGCAGGTGTCATCTCCAAATTCAAAAAATCCCAGGGAAATTTCCTTTCCTTTTGACAAATGCAAAATGTAAGAAAATAAAACATTTTTAATAAAAAGCATATTAAAACTAAAATCAAAAATGTGTTCGTCTCAATTGTTTTAAAAAAAATTAGGAACAATTTTACTTGATCGACTGTTGTTGTTTTTTTTTAATTTCTTTTGCCCAAATAGGGCTCTGCGAATTAATTCCAACAACAACAACAACCTCTGAGCGGATCTACTTTCAGACATATAGCCATCGGAAGATCGGGATATATCTTTTATAAAAATCGGTATAAGTTGGGAACCCCTGGATGGATTTGAAAAACATTGGTGTCATATGAAAGGTATTTTGCCGGGCTATATAATTAAAACACAAAGTTTTTCAATTTGAGTGGTAGTTTTCGAGGTATGATAATTTTTCAAAAATTAATCCCATTTTTTTCGCAAAAAACCGTTATTTTTCCCAAAAAATGTGTTATTAACCTATAATTTTAATAACTTAATTAAAAAGCCTAATTTATTTCCTTTCATTTGATATACGTCATGTATCTGAAATTGCATCATTTATAAATTTTTATAGAAAAAAACAAAATGGACCAAATCAATTTTCTTAAAATTAGGAACTTTTAACAACAACAATGCCAGAACAGACAACAACAACTTTACTACTACTACAATAACAGTAATTTTACATAAAAGTAGGGGTAAGTGGGCGGCCTGTGGCCGCAACTCAGGAGTTTAAACTCCCAAAAATGCAATACCGGCTTCGCGGCGGCCTTCGGCCGCGAATCAGTCTATATGCGCGCAATTTTGAATAAAAATTTAAAATTTTTTTAATAATAAGTAGCTGTTGCTCTTGCAGTTTCTAAAAATTTCAAGTTTTTTTTTAAATATGCGCTTGAACAAGTAGCTGGTTCTCTTTGTTGTTGTTGTTGTTGTAGTAATTGTTGTTGTTGTTGTAGTAGTTGTTGTTGTTGTAGTAGTTGTTGTTGTAGTAGTTGTTGTTGTTGTTGTTGTAGTAATTGTTGTTGTTGTTGTAGTAGTTGTTGTTGTTGGTTTTGGCATTGTTGTTTAAAGTTCCTAATTTCAAGAAAATTGATTTGGTCTATTTTTGTTTTTTTCCATAAAAATTTATTAATGATATAATTTCAGATACATGTTGCATATCAAATGAAAGGAAATAAAATGTGCTTTCTAATTTAGATGTTAGAATTACAGGTTAATAACACATTTTTTGGGAAAAATGGCTTTTTTTGGGAAAAAAATGAGGTGAATTTTTGAAAAATTGTCATATCTCGAAAACTATGACTCAAATTAAAAAATTTTGTGGAGCAATTATATAGCTCGGTAAAACACCTTTCATATGACACCAATATTTTTAAAATCCATCTAAGGGTTCCCAACTTATACCGATTTTTATAAAAGGTATATCCCGATTTTCCGATGGCTATGTCTCCGAAAGTAGATCCGCTCAGAATTTGTTGTTGTTGTTGTGACAAATTTTCAAAGCCCTATTTGGGCAAAAAAAAAAATAAAAAAAAAGAACAACAGTCGATCAAGTAACATTAAGCCAAAAATTTAAATGACGAAATATATAAAAATATATTTGAAAAAAGTGAAAATAGTGTATTGATTCGGTAAATGCCAAAAAAATGTCATTTAAATGATAGATGACTCATCCAAGTAAAAGGTGTGAACGTGGTTCTGTGATTATCAAGATTTTCTGATTTTAGGCTGGTTAACCAGGCAAGTGAGAATAGGCTATTACCTCATCGGCGTACAAAGCAAAACTAAAATTTGAAGAGTGATTTAATGCTTCCGTAGGACTAGTATTTTAAACAGGACAGAAGGTTGGCATGTTTACAGAAACACTCGCAACACGTATAAAAATAAGATCAACCTTGCTAAAAGATATTATACGTGTAACAAAATAAATCATGTTCCAATCAAAAAGATATGTGGAAAACAATAAAGAAATTAGTTTTGAAAGAGGCAAATGCAAATATCAGTGAAATTTGATTCGGTGATAGTTTGCAAATTCCGTCATTGCTAATAAGCTCAATCAATGCTCACTTTATAGAAAGCATTAATCTAATTACTAACTCAATACCTTCGGCAAATAACACTAGTTTACAAATTAACTATTTTTTTCTGTGATCTGAGTACCACTATCAAATTCTAATGTAAAATGACTCCCTGATTTCGAAAGTAATTTTTTTTTTTTTTTCTATGGAGACTTTTTCGAGAAATCCCCCTTTTCCTGTTTTTGAAGAGGGGGAAAAATATGATCTCATATAATCACATATATCTCGTAAACCAATAAAGCCAGCTTAACATGTAAGACAACAAAAGAAAGTTTTACATAAACGCCTCATACTTAACTTTACGATCAATTTTTTAGTTTCTGCGTTATTAATAAACATTTCGAAAAATTTTGATTTTTCTTTTAAAAAATCGAAAAAAAAAGTTTTTCAATCGGGATATTTTCTTGAAAAAAGATTCAGGAAAAATAAAAAACTTCAGAAGTCTAAAGAACCCTAGTAAAAAAAAGATACTAATCGAGAAAATCGATGGATGAATAACGGAGTAATAATCAATTAAGTGAAAATACCAAAAGTCAAATTTTATTCTTTTTTTTTTTAATTTTCCTTGCATAAGGGTACAATTTTGAAATTTTTTTTTTCCGATTCGACCGATTTATATTTTTTTTGATTAGGTTGTGATTAGTAAAAAAAAATTAGTTTTTATTTTTTTCGCTCGTGTAGTGTTGCCATATTAGAAAAAAAAACAATTACTTGAGGTGTCACTTAACTTCAACTGATCTGTAAGGGGCTGTCCATAAACTCCGTGACGCTCCTAGGGGGGGGGGGGGTTCGAGCAAGCGTCACGCTTTGTGTATTTTATTTATTTTTTATATGAAGCTACCGTCACATAGGGGGGGGGGGTTCAAAATAGCTAATTTTAGCGTCACGGAGTTTATGGACAGCCCCTAAAGAGAACGTCATATTCTACTCCTTATCTGAGGATCTCATTGAAAAAGAAAATAAATTGCCTGTTTAACATTGGGTATTTGTTGATATCAGATGAAAATCAGCCAATCTATACTGCCGTCCTAAGAAAGAATGCCGTAACTCCAATAAATTTTCATTTCTGTAAAATGAGTTTTTGTGTTTCTTGCTGTTTCGTTTCCTCAACGGTTTCAGCTTTAAGAAAAACTAGTTTTTATTTCTCATTCCTAGAGGATTTTTCACGCTCTACATAATGGCAATAGTAGAAATAGCCAATTCCGTAAATTTCAGTCGAAAATGGAGTTACGGTAATATGTTTTGCATCGCACTACTTCTGACGAAGCTGATACAAATAAAAATGCCGTAAATACAACTTTTGATTGAATTTACTATGAAGAAAGAGTAAATCCGAAGAAACACTCTTGTCTTTTGGTGACCAAGACCAATACCAATTTTGTGTCTACTGGTTTTTTCTTCCTGGCAAGCTCTTTTCCGTTGTTCTGCAGTGTCTTTGTAATATTTCCGCTAACGCACAGTTCCTTTTTTTGTAAGGGGGATTTGATCTGATTCGTTGTCCGCCATGTGGGTTTGAATTTCCTTAAGTTGTGAACTCCAACTTGAATCACAGATTAATTGAATCGGTAATTTTTAAAAGGGGATATGTGTCGGTCGCCAGAGAAATATTCTTTTGCCTTTTTGTCATTGTGGCGATGGCACTGGTTGGTTTATCTATTTTCCAAGTACGCAGATTACTGCTTACTATTATTGTTAGTTAATCCCCATCACTAAAATCGCACTGAAATAAGATTTACCAAACTTATGAGGATTTTTCTTAAATTTTTCATAAGTTTCAATTTAGTCACATATCCCCTTTTAAAAATGACAGATTCAATCAATCTAAGCTGCTACAATTTTCCTCTGTGGAACCATACTCTAAAATAGGTCTTAGAGAAAATTTTTCTGACTGACTTGTCCAGAGGCCATAATCGAAACTTCCTACGCGCACGAGATGTGTCATAAAGAAAATTTGTTTGTTTTTAAAATGATTTAGGGAAATGAAATGATTTTAAAAATGTATGATACTACATACATGTTTATGGAGTTGCGGTGTTTTTGCTTAGCATGTGGAGATACGGTATTCTTAAATTGTAAAATGTGTACGGCTGGGAGTTACGACAAAAGTCGTAGTTGATTTTATAAGGAAAATAAAGGTATAATACAACCTGTTCTTGTGGGTTGACGGACAGAACCGTGATGACCCAAAAACGCCATAAACTAATTTTTTTGAAAATTGGAGTTACGGCATTACGGCAGTATAGTAAACACAACTTCAAATTTAAATCAAATTTCGATGATTTTCAGAATCTTTTTTTAACGCCGTTAACATTTTCTTGTTCGAAAAGATAGAAAAAGTCAAGTTTTATTATTTTTGTCATTAATATATTTTATAACAAAAATTTTGAGTTAATGCGGACGAAGATCGGATGAAAAATGACAGCTCTATTCGAGATTCAGCAATATAGAGACTCCAGAACTCAAAATCAATTAAATTATCGTAGCCTCAAATTGTTTAATGAATTGCCATCAGCAATAAAAAAAGAAAATAACTTAAGAAGATTTAAAAGACTGCTTTTTATTCATCTCAAAGATAATATTATATAATTATTTTTATATTTGTTTTCTAAATAGTCTTAATTATAAATTTATTGCGGAATTTAATAGTTAGTACCTGGAGACCGATCCCTGCTCGGTCAACAATCTAATCTTATTATTTTAGTCGATGTTTTTAATCGAATGGTATAGAAAAATATCAAAAACAAAATTTTTTTTTTTTTGGTGAAATAGAACGCCCTAAAATAAATAAATGGGATATGCCACGCACCCAAAATATTTCGTCTTTTGTATGGCGGCCGAAATGTCTTATGTTCAAAGGATCATAACTCAGAAAATAAGAATCCTATTGGAGAAATTCGAAAGGATATTTGGATAAGGAAGAGCGTAACTATTCGATGCTATTAATAAAAAAGAATTTCACCTTTTCTTGTAGCTACGCTGTAAGACTGAACACAGCGTTTTCTTCAACTTCAAGCAAGAATATTTCAAAATCCTGCAGGTATAATGACAGTTCTGCTGATGAAGACGGATTCAGCGTCAAAAAGTACATAAGACTGCATATAAGAATTAAACAGTTCATTCCATTTTTTTTTTTTTTTGTGCCTGACTCATTAACCAAACTTTTTATTTTGATAAAAAAAGTGGACGTGGCAATTATTAAACAAAGCCTTCTTTTTGTTATGCTTTAGATACTCCTGATCCAGATCCGCATACCAAATTTCATCAAAATATGTTGTATCATTTGCGAGAAATAGCATTTAATGTATTTTACTTGTATGGGAGGTTCCACGCGCACTTTCGATATTTTGCCTACTTTCAGGTAATAGGTGCCTAATAGCAAGAAGACTCCCTACAGTTAAATTCAGAAAGATTGCTTTAGTAGTTTTGTTTTTATAGCGCATTATATTTTTGTGGGCAGTGCCACGCTCTTCAACAAGTTTTCCCATTATAACGGCATATTACATATTAATACTTGTTTGCAGAGGTAACAGCTATTAAATTTTCATCAAAATTGTCGGAGTCGTTTTCGAGTAATATTGAATCAAAATTTTCAAGGGTTAAAAAGTGAGCGTGGCACTTATTTGATCCCGCCCACTTTTCGTTTGTTACAAGGTATTTTAAAACAGTACCTACATCACAAAATTTCATTAAAATACCTTGTTATATTTGCGAGAAATAGCATTTAACGTATTTTGCTTGCATGGGAGGTTCCAAGCGGATCGGAAATATTTTGCCCACTTTCAGATCAGAGATGCCTTATAGCAAGTAGGCTCCCCTCAGTTGATTTTAGAATGATTACTTCATTAGTTTTCTTTTTATACCGTATTATATTTTTGTGGGCGGTGCCACGCCCTTCAACGAGTTTTCCCAATATAACGGCATATCACATATTAGTACTTGTTTGCAGAGGTAACATCTCCTAAATTTTCATCAAAATTGTAAGAGTCGTTTTCTAGTTATATTGAATCAAAATTTTCAAGGGCTAAAAAGTGAGCGTGGCACTTCTTCGATCCCGCCCACTTTTTGTCTGTTATAAGGTATTATTAAAACGTACCCGCTCACCAAATTTCATTCAAATACCTTGTATGGTTTGCGAGTTATGACCATATCAAGTTTAAATTTTAATGCGATGCCACGCCCTCTGGTGAGTATTTACAAAGTTCAAGCCTAGCTCATTCTTCATTGTATGCTAATATCTAACATTATCCGAAGTTTCATTAAAATCGCTGCAGCCGTTTTCGAGAAAAAGTTTTGGCCGTTCCAAACATACATAGATAAATAAATAACTATATACAATTTTATCTCTTATAAGAAGAGAAGATATTAACTAAATAAATAAATACATACATACATATATATGATTATGCACACTCAGAGCTCAAAATTAGTGATGCCAGGTGTGGTGCAACAAATTCGAATTCATCAATTTAAAAACTACAAAATTTGAAAATACAAACGACCCCATCAAATTAAAAAATATTATTTGATGAATTCAAATTTGTTTGGCATCACTAATTTTGCAGTAAAAAAAAAAATTGTATGGATTTGATGGTTTGAACCATTGAGAAGACTTGAGGAGAAAGCGTTTTATATGAACCTGGCAGCACTTTCGGCCATTCCAATACTATAGCCATGTTCACGATCCGGTGCAAAAGGTCTTGCATCATAGCATTTGTAAATAGGTGTTGAAAAATTTTGCTATACAACAACAAAATATATAGGATTGAATTTACATTTGCATTTACATTTTCTATACTAAAAACCTATAGCATAAAAATATCATGTCATTTTTCAAATAAAAATTTTTTATTTATGCTCTCGTTCTCTTTGGTCATACGATTTTCTCAGAGAAATAAATTTTTTCGTAGCTTGAAATGTTTATACTTTTAATATTGCTCACAATCAAGTGGAAATTATTGCTATTTTGCTACTTTGCTAGTCTAAATAAACCGGATCGTGAACACGGCTTATGAAAAAATCATGCATTACTGCCATACATAAATTGGAGCGTCAGGCGTTGCGTTATTTAACGTAACACAAAAACGTCAAGCGCCACACCGAAATAAAGAGCGTTGCGTTATAGTCATTTGTTTGTCAAAATTATATTGTTGTTTCTTTTTTTACTTTTCTGCAGCTAACTTCACTCCATAACGCTTTGTCAAAATTTGAAATTCGAATTGCTGAGCGTTGAGCGTTGGCAGTTTCGATATGCGTCATACAAATTGTATGTACACAGTAAAAAACCACTAACGCTACAATTTAGGTATAGCAGTTAGTATTTAATTTACGTACTAACTGTTCCTGACGTATCTCTAAATTTGGTGACTTTCATCACATCCACCGTAGAAATATGGCCGGCTGTTGTAAATTTTGCCAAACATCCCAAAGATTCTAAATATTTTATAAGTATTTTTCCAGAATTGACTATTCAAAGATCTGGCATCTTTGGTAGTAAAGTCAAAAACAGCTGATTTAATTTCTCCATTTCCATTAATTTCTGCTAAATGTAAACAAAAGATCTAAAACAGGCTATATTAATTGAAATTAAAAATTAAAACTTTCTCAAATATAGAAAAATGTTCAAATGGTAATTTAGGAAGTTATTGGGGGTTATCGTGAATCAAGATTCCCGGGGAATTTTCTTAGACTGCAGTGCATTCTCCATTGCAGTTAAAGAAAATTCCCCGGGAATCTTGATTCACGATAAACCCCATTTAATTGATGGCAATTTTTTTATAAAAATTTAACAAACAAAATGCTTCGTTTGTCATTTCAAGTATCTGCCACAACCCTCCAAAAATACCCGTCTCGCCATCCACCTATTACGTCCTCTTACTTCATCCCCTAACAGTTCTCCTTTGGTCTTACACCACGAAAACGTCAAATATATTTTGTGCTTGCCAGAGTTTTTTTCCAATCTAAGTCATTACGGTGAATTTCTTTGGCTTATGTGCAAATTTAAAATGCGTATAGAAATATTTAGCGATAGAATAAGAAAAGATTTAATCACACTAATTGTTATAAGACATAAGGAAACTATGTTTTTATTAACATTTCTGTGTTAGTTCTTAAACCGTTTCCGATTAAGAACAATTTTTCAAAATGGCAGCGTTATTTGTAAAGAATGTGCTTATATAAGCATAGATAAAATATCGTAAGAAACACAGCTATTTATTATTTAAAAATTTTGTGTCAATTGCTTAAAAGATTTTTCAGGTGTGGTGCAGTTCATAACCTTCTAAATAATAGCTATCTTTTTGTGGACACTTACCTGGGCTTGTGTAAACATATTCTGAGAAACGTATGGGAAAGCAACAACAAATGTGCTTAGCTTAACCCAGATAAATAAATGTGCTACGGACAAGCGGAGAAAAAGTGTCCACAAAAACAGAACTAATTATAATTACGGTAAAGAATTATCAAAACAAAATTCTACAAAATTTATTAAATGATTTTTTCTTATGACCTTATGTAGTAATAAGTACGTTATAAACAATTTGTTTATGCACGCTATTTGCTAGTTACGTGTCTTATTTTCAAAGGATGTGTTTTAATTTTTAGTTTATGAAAATTAAAATAAAAAAATTTTCCTTTTTTTTATATTGAAAATTGTACGTCTTGTTTAGACAAATATTTCAATTCGACTGATAAAAAACTTTATTTTGCGTTGTATAATCAAACCACAAATTTTTGATAATTATTTGTTTAAGAGAACCCAAAACGAATTGAAGAAAACACGAGTTTTTTGAAAAATAACTCAACTTTGAAGTGTCACAGCATAGCCAAAACTGAGTTTTCCCCCTAAATATTTTGGCTTTATTTTATTGATACAATTACCTGTCGATTGATACCAATATTGTTAGGCTTTGAGTCACAAAAAATTCAGATTTTTGTCTATGGGCCAACGCAGTGTGCGTCAGCGTTATTTTAATGTCAAAAATTTCTCATGTACATGCAATTTGTATGACGCATACCGAAATTGCCAACGCTCAACGTTGAGCTATTCGAATTTCCAATTTTGACAAAGCGTTATGGAGTGAAATTAGCTGCAGAAAAGTAAAAAAGAAACAACAATATGATTTTGACAAACGAATGACTTCAACGCAACGCTCTTTATTTCGGTATGGTGCTTGACGCTTTTGTGTAACGTTAAATAACGCAACGCCTGAAATTTAGGTTTGGCAGATACATAAATACTAAACAAATATTTCCCAGTTACTTTTTTTGCTCTAATGTCAATAGTATTTAATAAAGGCCGCTATTGCGAATAGAAACGCGAATGGAAAGAAAATACTTTTCTCTATTTTAAAGCGCAATTAACATTAGTTAAAAAGAGACAGCTATATTACTATATTAATTTCGTTTCAATTCGCAATAGGGGCCTAAATCTTCAGGGGAAACAGGCTATTAGCTTAATGGAAAGTACTATCCGTTCAAATAATTGCCCGATCAAAAAAAGTATATCAAAAATATATCAAAATGACCCGATCAAAAAAACTTGTCAAGTTCTTGTCATTGTATCAGAAATGTATATCAAAATGATATCAAAAATGTATCAGCCGCTGATATCCATTTTTTGCATATCATTTTGATATATTTTTGATATCATTGAAAAACATGCCAATTTTGTATCAGAAATGTACATCAAAATGATATCAAAAATTTATCAGCCGCTGATATCCATTTTTTCTATATCATTTTGATATATTTTTGATATCATTGAAAAACATGCCAATTTTGTGTCAGATATGTATATCAAAATGATACCAAAAATTTATCAGCCGCTGATATCCATTTTTTGTATATCATTTTGATACATTTTTGATATCATTGAAAAACATGTCAATTTTGTATCAGAAATGTATATCAAAATGATATCAAAAATTTATCAGCTGCTGATATGTCAAATTTTACGTTTTCGTTTGTGAATTTTATTAAATGATAACTATAGAAGACGAACGCGCAGCCAATTTTAGTGAAACAGAAGTAAATTTTCTAATGAAATTAGTGAAAAGCACACAAATATAATTGAGTGCAAAAACACCGACACTCCATTCAGTTGCTGCATGTAGCCTGTGGTTGGGAAAACAAAAATTATGGAAGCGGACGCGCAGCCAATTTTAGTAATTAGTGAATTTTCTAATGAAATTAGTGAAAAAGCAGAAAAAATATAATTGAGTTCAAAAAAACCGACACTTCATTCATTTGCTGCATATGGGCGATTTCTAAAAACTTGTGGCCGACCACAATATTGCAAAATTTCGCCATTATCTGCGTCGGTTTATTTATCAGACCCAAAATTGGTTATGTCAATTTTGTATCAGAAATGTACAAAAATTGTATATTATTTTGATATCTTTTTTTGATATCATTTTGATATCTTTTTTTGATATCATTTTGATATCTTTTTTTGATATCATTTTGATATCTTTTTATGATATCATGGTAATATACGAGAAGCGTTACATTCCGCATATCACTGTGATATCCTTTTTTATCCAAAATTTGTCAGTGACATACTAAATTTTGATAAAAGAAGGATATCACAGTGATATGCGGAATGTAACGCTTTCGTATATCACCATGATATCAAAAAAAGATATCAAAATGATATCAAAAAAAGATATCAAAATAATATCAAAAAAGATATCAAAACGATACCAAAAAAAGATATCAAAATGATATCAAAAAAAGATATCAAAATGATATACAATTTTTGTACATTTCTGATACAAAATTGATTTATTATTACTAAAATTGGCTGCGCGTCCGCTTCCATAATTTTTGTTTTCCCAACCACAGGCTACATGCAGCTACTTAATGGAGTGTTGGTGTTTTTGCACTCAATTATATTTGTGTGCTTTTCACTTATTTCATTAGAAAATTCACTTCTTCTTCACTAAAATTGGCTGCGCGTTCGTCTTCTATAGTTATCTTTTGATAAAATTCACAAACAAAAACGTAAAATTTGACATATCAGCAGCTGATAAATTTTTGATATCATTTTGATATACATTACAAAATTGACATGTTTTTCAATGATATCAAAAATATATCAAAATGATATACAAAAAATGGATATCAGCGGCTGATAAATTTTTGATATCATTTTGATATACATATCTGACACAAAATTGACATGTTTTTCAATGATATCAAAAATATATCAAAATAATATACAAAAAATGGATATCAGCGGCTGATATATTTTTGATATCATTTTGATATACATTTCTGATAGAGTAATTTAGGGTAATGTGGTTACCTTTTTCTTTTTTACCAATTTTAACCAAAGTAATGGTAGTAGGTAAGCTTGGTCAATTTATTTGTATTAGTTATTCTATTGTTTTTACTATTTGATAATTTGTATACTAAAATATTAACATTTTCAAGCGTGAGGCCAGTTAAATTGAAAGTACCTAAAAATAGCTGAAAAAGAAAAGTGTCGGGTAATGTGGCTCACCCTGCCCATTTCCTAAAGAAGTACCGTTATTCGCAAATTTTGTTGACTAAAAGTCGAGTAGTAATTTTTAAGATTATATTTGCTACCAAATTCATGCTACCAAATTCATGCTACCAAATTCATACTAACATGTGAATAAGTAAGAAGGGTTATCGAATCATACATACGTAAAATAGTACTCAACATTACTCAAACTCGGGTATCTTACACATGCATTTAGCTTTTTAAGGTGTAATAGTAGTCAAAGTTGATATACAGTATATAATATGGGGTAGTCCACATTACCCGAATACATCACGTTTTTGAAATAATCATTGATTATATAAAAGAAATGTATAATCAGACTTGCTAATGCATTTTTTCGTTGAATAATAGATCCACAATTGCATTAAATTTATTTGAATTTTAGAAAACTGAGTTCTTAGGAAGTAACTTAGTTATTCACCAAGTACTACAAATAAGTCAACTTGACCTCACAGCATATGCTAAGAATTTCACACGAATAATTAGCATTATAGAAAAGCTTTTTACTGTGCACAAATAACCAGAATTGTTGTGTAGTCTTTAATATGAGAAATAAAAGGGTGCACCACATTACCCGCATAGTCAACATTATCCTAAATTACTCTACAATGACAAGAACTAGACAAGTTTTTTTGATCGGGTGTTTAGATGATAAATCGTTTTCTGTATGGGGACCATAGGAACAAATAATAAGTTTTAATAATCTGGCAACATCATAGCATTAGCTGTAAACAGTGATGTCGTTTTAAAAAAAATCACGGTACTCATTTTTAGATTTTTGGGAGTATTTTGTGCTATCGGGGTGTACAATGCTAACATCCATGGTTGCTAACATCTTCGTTTTCTAACTGGCTAGCCATGGCTGACAGAATAAAATAAGCTATTTGTGACGGTATTTTGAAGTGAAACTCTTTGGCTGGTGTAAAATTTCAAGACAGCGAGACTTTTTTTCGATCCAATTTTTGCGATCTATTAGTTTTGTAGTTTTTGGAGATATTGTAGATTCCATTTCGTATTTTTATTTTCCAACTGGAATAGATAATATCTTCAAAACTACAAAACTTTCAGGGAAATTAATTGACGATTCAAAATCTAAGCTTGACAGTTAAAATTTTAAACCAAAAATTTTTTCCATATTCAGGACCACTTTTCGGTTTTTAAAATGGTTTGGATGCCTCATATATTCTCTGAAATGGACCAAATTTTACATGGTTCTTAGATACATCAAATTTTGGTGCTGTGGGATCGCAATTCCAAAAAATTTTAAAATTTCTTTCTTTGGTCTATAATGGCTTAAATAATTTTTTTTGTATATATTGTTTGAAAGTGCATCGTAGAATCATAAAATCGATGGAGTGGTTCCCAAGTTTAACTTATATTTTTAAGGCAAACTCGATATATTTGACAATTTTGACGTTCTTATTTTGAAGACTTAGAAGGTAAACGAAGTGTCTTAAATACTTGAAAAATATGGTTTCATCTCGGTCGGATTAAGAAAAATCCGTTTTTTTTTTTTTATTTTTAAATACTTGATGTAGAAGGTATAAAAAAATTAAGAAAACCTCCACAATTTATAAAAAATATTCCAAAAGTTTGAGGCTTCGAGCATGCGGCGTAAGTTGTAAAAATTTGAATTTTTACTGAAATGTCGACCACTCTTCTTCTAGAAATTATATTTTAAGAATTATGGCGTTCTCGAAAAATGTTTGAACAGCTTTACTAAACAATATTGAAAATGTCTATTTGCATTACACATATTTTATGTTTGAAAAATTGCAAAGAAGTACCAAATATTGAAAAGGAGGACAAAAATTAATTAGGGAAGTATAGGAGTACGCTTGCTCAAATAGGACTAAAATGCTTCTATAGGAGTAAAACGACATCACTGGCTGTAAAACTTTACAACAAATATTTTCTAGTACAGTTCGACAAGAAAAAATTTAATTTCAAAAATTGTCAAAACAAATTATTTAAAACTATAGATTTTGTTAGTTTTACATTTAATCATCAGTGCAAGGCAGTAAAGACCTGAGGAAATATATAATAGTTTCGAAAGAATAGCTTTACAATTTGCATCACTATGGTTAATATCTGTAGACTATGTGCTACGCTGCGAAAGGACGAACAGTTGGTTACAATTGAAGATACAAACAATGAAATTTGTCACAAGTTACTCAAATGCTGCCAGGTCGAAATCCTTATTGATGATTTGCTACCGAAATGTGTCTGCTTGAGCTGTATAGAAGCGTTACAGCAAGCGTTTGCATTTTATGTAAAGGTTCATGAGTCTCAGGAATCGTTGGCTGTATTTTATCCGACATCTAAAGTGAAGAATGATGAAGTATCGGACAATACAGCGCCAGTTGAAAAGTCAGTACCAGTAGTGTTAACAGAGCAAAAGGTGCAATTGACGACAAGCAATAACAAAGAGACGAACACTGAAATAGTCGCTGACAAAAGTGATGGTCAGATTTCACCTACGTTTTCAAAAGTCGAAACAGATGATGCCACTGAACAGCTGCAGGTTATTTCAATTATAGAAGGAGATGAAGAAACCACTTTTATCTTGGAAGAAACGCTTGAAGACGACATCGACGATGAAGAAATGCTTGTTGAGAAAATTTTAGAAAGAGGGAACGATGCCGAAGTTGATCGTCAAAGCGACGACAACTACTCGCGGTTAGTAGCAGAGGTTGACGAGACGCCTGCAGTAGCTATAGAAAATTCAGTTAAATTGAAAGGCTCATTAAAACGTAAATTTTCGAAACGTTTAACCAGCAACAAACCTAAGTCGGAAATGCAAGAACTTTTGGATGAAATGATTCTAGAGGAAAAAGAAAGTGAAGCTGTCCAGGTAAATACAGTTTAATCTCTGATGACACAAGGTTTTATACAATTGGAGACGAAAAGTATAATTTTTAAAAGCTACAGATGAAATTAGAAAATTTGTAGAATGGTATAGTGTGTCGAAAGAAAATCTGAATTCAATGGAAATGTCGCAAGTCACGCGACTACTGATAAGTTAGTTTCCTTAAAGCTAGCTGTGGATGGTGGTATCGCATTAAGATTAAACTTGAATGATTAATATCTTAAGAACTAAAAAAGACGTTCGTACAGATTAATTAATACAAAAATTTTCGGATTACTAAAAAAGAAATTGCAGGATATAGAATAAGGTGGGGTCAATTTTTATGCAATGTAAATTTACCGCTCTGGCTCAGTAAAAATCATAAAGTTTGGATAATTTGGAGAAACTTTTTACCGAAAAAGCATAATTTATAGTCCCGCTTACGCCCCCTATAATTACAAACTTGATTTGCTCCCATAGATTTTTATTAGAGACTGGCTATTCGGGGGGACAAGCGTACGCGAAAGCTGAAATAGCGTACGCGAAAAAAGTTTCGGAAAACTTGCGTACGCGAAATCCAGAGAAGTTATTTCCCCCGAGGCAGCTTGATTACGCATGATTAATTTAGCTTGCGCGAAAAGATGTTGCATAAGCTGCTAATTTTCTGAAATTGTTTTGTGAGCCTTTAAGTTACTTATACGGATACTTACATCATAAAAGGTTATCATGGGTTGGTCTAAAAAAATTTTCATAAAGATCTCGGGGAACCCGGAACGGGAACACCTATTGACGACAACAACAACAATTGTACAACAATAACTTTACTACTACTACGAAAACAACAAAGAGAACAAGAACTTATTATTTAAAAAAATTAAAAATCGCGCGCGCAATTTGGCTAGCAAACTAAGTATGTGATGGATATACATGTCATAGACTGATCCGCGAAGCCAGTGTAGGATTTTTGTGAGTTTTAAATTCTGAGCTGCGGCCACAGGCTACATACTACATTATCTTATGATACAGTAAGTAACAGACGAAATATTTGCTAGCTTCTACTTTCTATACTTCTATATCTTGCATATACATGAGATGTTTTTTTTTTAAGTTCGATAACGTGATTCCATTTCAAAAATAGGTCGTCAATAGGTGGCCCCGTTCCGGGTTCCCGAGGTCTTTATGAAAATTTTTTTAGACCAACTCATGATAACCTTTTATAATGCAAGAATCCGTACAAGTAACTTCAAGGCACACAAAACAATTTCAGAAAATTAGCAGCGTGCGCAAAATTTTTGCGCGCACGCTAAATTAATCATGCGCAATCAAGCCGCCCCGATGGAAATAACTTCTCTGGATTTTGCATACGCAAGATTTCCGAAAGCTTTTTTCGCCTACGCTAATTCAGTTTTCGCGTACGCTATTTCAGCTTTCGCGTGCGCTTGTCCCCTCGAATAGACAGACTCTTTTTATTATACCTAGAAACATATCTTTTTTACCGGAATAATCTTTGTTAATGCATGAAAAATGAAATGTGGAGGTCCATTGCGAAATTGTGTTCACATAAAAAGTTATGTCAAATGTTGCAAAAATCAGTTTTTTGCAAATATCTCGCTAACGGTTACTTCTACAGACAAAAAATTCATTTTTGTAGCTCAGAAAATTACCTATTAAAAAATGTAATGACCTAAACTCATGTTTTATTTGGTACTGAAAATTTGGCAAGATATGATACTTTTTGTCACAACGTTACATTTGACAAAGCTGCAATTCCACAGTTAAAGTGATCGATAAAATAATCAAACCAATAAAAACACTTTGAAATATATTCAATTAAATTAGTTCGAAAAACCAACGGTAATATATCGTCACCTCAGTAGTACAACAAGGTCACTCCTAAATTATCATTTTTGGGCTTAGTGCCCTATGATATTCCTCTTAGTTTGGTGCACAATATGCTCAAATCAGAGTACTCTAAAGTGACCCCTTTTGAACAAATAAAGATGTAGCGCCAAATTGTCAAAATGAGCAATGCGGAGAACAAAACGAAGATTTTTGAATTTTTCGCACAGTTTCTTTAAATCATAAACTGCTCTCGTCAATTATCTATTAGCAGACCACTGTGTAAAAATACCTTCACCGAAACCAAGAAAAGGCTTGATAAATAACGGTGGGAATCTGCACCATCAACTTTAATAGTTAAGAAGTGGTTTACTGAGTTCCGTAGGGGTCGTACCAGCGCAATTGACGTCAAATGTTTAGATAGCCCAAAAAAAGTCGTCACGCCAGAAATCTCAGATAAAATCCATGGAAGGATATTGGAAGATTGGAGAATGAAAGTGCGTGAGGTGGCTGAGGCTTTTGGCATCTCAACTGTGAGGGTACATCACATTGAGACATGAAACAGCCATCCGGTTTGTCACCTTGGACGAAACATGCATTCATCACAAGACAATAAGGACCAAGAAACAATCAAGATAGTGGGTTTCTCCGGGTGAACGGGCACCATAAAAGGTCAAGCTGGGTCTGTTAGATTTAAGAATTTGTTGGCTTTGATAACTCCTTGTGAAATTTTCCGTAAAATATTTTTTTTTATAATACTTTAACCCATTGTGGCGTAGTTTTTTTTATGGAAAAAGGGGTCAAAAAGACCGCATAAAAACAGGATATAATGGGTTAATGGGTCTAGGAAAATGATCCTTGTGTAATTTCGTTATGATCTCATGACAGCGAGTTTTATCCAAAATGCAGTTTTAGAGTAAAAGTGAAATTTGGAAAATATCAATTGTAAGGAGTCCTTATTGATTTGCATGATTTTTTTTGCTTTCGGGATGAATTTTTGACTATTTAACTAGTAGTGAAGTTTTATATCAAATATTTCTGTAGTATTTTTTTTTTTTTTTTTTTTTTTTTAGTTTTTGGAACAGATGATGATTTACATTATTAGCTACCAACAATGAAAATACATTGATGGTCGTAGCTTACTGTTCAGTGTTTTTGAGTAAAACAACAATAAAAACACAAAAAACAAGGCAAAAATACTCATAAATAAAAAAGCAAAAAATTGTATCGGAAGGCTGGTTTGCATTACTAGTTTCGGGACCCACCACAGGTCAAAATTGACTATAATAAGTCAATTCCTCATCAGACGCTTTGCCGACATTTTATAGAATTCTGCAAGCATACTTTATTTAACTTTTAGCATAGATAAGACGAGAATCACAGCTACAAGAAAACCACAGCACATGCAAAATTCAAATTTCTTTGTTTTTTCCCTTTATATGCATTGCCCTGCCGTTGTGAGTCATCGATATTATACTTTTTTTTGCGTGGTGGGTCCTGAAACTAGTAACGCAAACCAGCCTTCCGATACATTTTTTTGCTTTTTTTGTTTATGTGTATTTTTGCCTTGTTTTTTGTGTTTTTATTGTTGTTTTACTCAAAAACACTGAACAGGAAGCTCCGACCATCAATGTATTTTCATTGTTGGTAGCTAATTCTGTAGTATATACTGACTCAAAATGACCCATATGAACACATGATACAGCTCATATATAAGGATCATATAAGGTGCGTTTTTGCGACAAGTGGGCTTAATGTGTGCTAACTGTGGTCGAACAAAACGCTGCATTGGGAGTAGCACTTTCGAAAATTATGTTCTTCTTTATTAACAGCTGATATTTGTTTATGGTTTGTTTATGTTTGTGGTGCGACCGACCGTATTTTCTTAATCGCGCAAAACCAAAACATAAAGTTTATAAAGTAATTGATAGAAAATCCAATTCACTTTCATGCAAAACAAGCTCAAAATTAAAAACGGAGCGAACAGCCAAAAAAAATAAATTAAAACAACACACAAATGTCAACTTACAATCGATAACAAATGCGAAGTCACAATAGGAAAAACCGATTAATAATCAATATAAAACGGTGTCAAACCACTTTAATTTAACGTGTAATAGCTTATACCCTTTTCACACTGGCATCGAAAACGGCTCGTTTTCGCGTCAATGGTTTTCAAAACGAGATACTTAAAAATTATATTCACACTTGTACTTCTCGTTTTTGATGACAGCTGAACAGCTGATGTCAGCTTTACATTACAAAAACAATCTGGAAATTGTGAAAACAGCTAGTAAAAAAATCACAAAAAATGTATATTTCAGCTTAAGTTTTAGTTGCTTTATTTATGTCGTATTCCATTGGGCAAAAAAAAGCAATCTTTTTTTGATTTAGATCAAAATCTATTACAATGTGCGTTCCATTGGAAAATCTAGAGCAAAATTTTTTGATCTCAGATCAATATTTTCAAATCTAGATTTTTTCTCAGATTTCATTTGCTCGCACTCACACTATTACAACCATGAAGGGCAAGTGCCAAAGTGGCAGCATCTTTTGACAATTAAAAAATATTTATTATTTTTAAAAAGTCGAATATAACAAACAATTTTTGGATAAAATATCAGGTGTAACAAAGTTGGAAGTTGCAAGAATATTTAAAGGGTTTGAGTTTAGCTGCTATTCATAAGTGCATCTGGCATAAATGGCTCCGTCATTCATTTACATCCAGAGAAGGATACATCTTGATACAAACGACGATGAAGGTTATTTGTCTGACTCAGGCGCTCAGTTTTTTGATGGTTCAACTGATGTTACGCATGCCATGAATTTCGGGGAACAGAAGAAGAAACCAACTTTTGAGCAAAAATGTAAGATATAAGTTTTTTTTTTGCATTTATTCAGGCTGTTGGAATTAATTTACAAAAGAAAAATAAGACCCGAAAAAAGTGAAATCGTTTCGGCTAATTTCTATTGTGCTTAACAGGATTCAGGGTAGTCATTTTCTTGACTTTCGACACCATTCATAGTTTATCTGAATCACTTTTTTATATTCTAAAAAACTTTGTTTATTTATTTTTAATTTTAAAAATTCACTACTACAACCTTATTTGTTTCTACAAATGTCAAAACATTTGTTCCCGTCATCCGCTACAGCAAAAATAAAATACTTGCTCTGTTTTCGTGTTCCATTCAGTAAGAAAAATTTTTGATCTGAGAGCAAAATCTAGATTTCCCAATGGAAAACGACATTATTATATTATTATTTATTTATTTCAATTTCGCTTTGATTTTTTTTTTAAATTGAAATAAATAATGTCCTCTTCCGTTTTGTCTGCTGCCGAGTGCAGACGTGTTTTTCGTCGTGTAGTCGTCGGCGTGTCTGTTCGTTAGAGCCATTTCATGTATCTTTTTCAAGGTTATGAAATGAGACTTATAATTATAACCTAAAATAGATAAAAATATATTTTAATCAAGAAATTTGCAATTGGATACAACCTGGCAATATGAACTTAATGTTCGGCCAACCTTAGTTTTAATAATCAAAAAAAAAAAAAATAAATAATGTCAAATGTGACATGCGAAAATTCACAGTTTACTACATTCATTCACAATTTACTACATTTATTCACAATTGCAGCTGTTTTCAGTGACAGTTTGGCTCGTTTTTGTAGAAAACAGCTTCTGAGATGTTTTCGTTTGACATTTAATTTGTATGGAAAACCAGCAGTTTTTGACTGGTTTTTGCCTCAAAAACGAATAATATGAAAAACGAGCCGTTTCGATGCCAGTGTGAAAAGGGTATTAGCCCTTTTTGTTGTTGCTTTCCCATACATTTATCGTAAAGTGCTAACGAAAGTCCAGATAGATGCCCTATAGTTAAATTGTCGGACAGTGTAATAGTTGACGGGAACAGTGTTGAATTTAAATTTGCTGTGCGGAAAATGCAAAAAGTCTCGAACTTATCAAACAACACTGGTCTCAAAAGAAGAAAATTTGATCGATTTACCTAGTTGTAGTATTGAGAAAAAAATAAAAATACTTAATCTTATATTAAAACTATTCTACTTTCTTCTGCTCAAGTGCTCTGTCGTTGGAGCTTCAAACGAATCATGGTCCTCGTATTCATGGAGTTGCCACCTTTGTGAATCTGAAGAATCTTGTTTTGCAAATTTGGTGTTACATTGTCAATTCCAACATGGAATATCAGATGCAGATATGCAATTCAAATGCGCTGATTGCCAAAAAGTGGGCTTACGTTATTATAATTTTGTAAACCATGTACGTTTTCGGCATCGTTCTTCCTTGGCTCTTTGCTGTGATGTATGCGACATGTATTGCGTTGATTTTGAGGTGCTGGCTATACATCGTCACATTCGACATGCAAACGATAAAGAATATCCA
The DNA here is from genome assembly GCA_951812925.1 of Calliopum simillimum. Classification (NCBI taxonomy): domain Eukaryota; kingdom Metazoa; phylum Arthropoda; class Insecta; order Diptera; family Lauxaniidae; genus Calliopum; species Calliopum simillimum. The sequence goes on from OX638368.1 coordinate 50,201,744, forward strand.
TTAATTTTACTGTGTGGTGATTGTGGGCGTGGTTTTTCCAATCAAAATGCTCTGACAGTACATAAAAAAGCCCACTCTGATAAGCAGCGTTTTGAGTGCAGTCAATGTAGTGCACTATTTAAGCGTATGAACGGTTTAAAAGCCCATCAGAAGATACATTCAGGTTAGTGAAATTAATCAAAAACGGCGTGTAAGATTAACATTTAACATTTTTAGATGTGAAGGAGTACAGCTGTGAACACTGTGGAAAATCTTTTCGCCAGAAAGTTAATTTAGAAGCGCATTGGTACACTCATTCTGATGATAAACCATATGAATGTTCCATTTGTAAGAAGAGGTAAGGCAAGGGTCTAATAAAAAAATTATAGTTAAAGAGTATATGAAGAAATGGGATTAAAGATGGGTCGAAATTGACGGTAAGTCACATATAACAATCTTTCTGATCTTTGATCACAAGACAAAGAGCTTATAAACAAATTTTTACTGCTTTAAAACAAACCATGCCAAGTGTGTACCCGAAATTCAGCTTATTGATGAATTTTAATTCTAATAACCCGAATCTAATGCTTTTATTATTAGTAAACATTGCCTAAAAAAAACCTTTTTTAAATTTAAATTTTTACGTAATCTATATATATAAAAATGAAATGGTGTTCGTATGTAGCTTATGGACGCGGAAACTACACGGCCGATTTAAATAATTTTTTTTTTAAATGGTTTGTTATGGTCTGTAGAAGGTTCTTAAGGGGGTGAGATGCCGCTGCGGGGGACGGGGGTTGCACTCCCCATACGAAAAAAATACAAAAATTGCTATATCTCTTCAGTTATACAAGCTATGATTATGAAAGTTAATAAACTTATGCATAATGCATCTACCATCAACCATGCGAAATTTGGAAGGGATTGAACTAGGGGACGTTGAGCACCCCATAACACACAAAATGCTATATCAGTGTTCCTATGTCAGCTATCATTATGAAACTTGGTACATGGATGTTTATTGCGTCTACATTCAGCATGAAAAGCTTAAGAGGGATTGAACGAAAGGGATTTGCACCCCCTGTACAGTAAAAATACTCAAAATGCTATATTTCTACGCCTATAGTAGCTATCATTATAAAAGTTGGTACATAAATATATATTCTATTCACCTTGAAGAACCTGAGGGGTTGGAAGAGAAGGACGACAGGGACTTGACACATATGTAAAGGTCATCGGGAACGGGCGAACAAAGTCGCTACCGGGCCAGCTAGTTTTTTTTTAATATTCAAAATTGATCGAACTTAAATTTGGAAAATTTATTTCATTTTTTTTTTTTTTTTTGATTGTTGATTTAGGTTGGCTGAACATAAATGATCATATCGCCAGGTTGTATCCAAAAAATTAGGTTGTATCCAATTTATCAGGAAGTATCCAAAATATCAGGTAGAATTTGAATTAGTGCTTAAAATCCAAAAGACCAGGGTGTATCCAAAATAACAGGTTGTATCGAAGATTGGATATATAATTCCAACTATTTAATATCAATGCAAGTGATAGGAATAGGATTTATAGAAAAGGAGAAGCTTCGTAAAAGTTTAAAAGTAAACAAAATAATATTAAAAAGTAAAGTTAAATTAAATCAAGAATATTGGCTTCTTTAATGAATTTGATTAAATAAGTGTATAAGTTTAAGTCTTGTGTGCGTAGAAGATCAGAGAGATTAGAGAAATCAGAGAAAAAGCTAAATTTAGAACGAATATTATTAAACTTGGAGCAATCAAAAATCAAGTGCTGCGAATCCTCAACAACATTACACCAGTCACAAAGATCTGAATCAACAGCCCTTATCAGATGAAGATATTTTTTGTCATAGGCATGACCAGCAAGCAATCTGTTTATAGTTTTTAAGTCCTGTGGATCAAGAACAGCTCGATGATACCACGGTTTGGTTGAGATATTAGGGAAAATGTTGTGAAAAAACTTTCCCTTAGTCCTTGAGACATTAATGAAATCAGCATTCCATTCAATCCATAAAGAATTAGCAATAGAAGATATAGCATCTTTAGCAGATAGTCTTAGTCTAAGGGGCGCGCCATTGTTAACAGCAGCTTTAGCCATATAATCAACATTCTCATTAAATGAGATACCAACATGGCTGGGAACCCAGATAAAGTGAATATTTTTAATAGAGGAGTTTTCAATGAGATTCATAATTTCAAAAACAAGAAAATTTTCAGAATAGTCTTTTTTAAGAAGAATGCAAGCATTCAAACTGTCTGTAAAAATCGCGATATTTTCCAAATTATCCTCAATTGCAATTTCGATAGCTTTTTTAATTGCACACAATTCACCAGATAAGGAAGATAATTTGAAATTAATTCTAAAGAGAAAAAATTGGTTACACGTAATATTGAAGACTGCAACCCCAGTCAGATTGCCAGAAATAGAAGCATCAGTCGCAAAAATAGAAAATTTTTCAGAGATGTAAGTGTGAAGTTTTTCAGCAAAGAAAGTTTTGAAAATTTCGTTAGGAGTGTCCTGTTTTTTGTTAGCAAATTTATCAATTAAGACCTTAGATTTTTTAGAGATCAAAGTGGGTGAAAAAGGTTTGACGAGATTGCAAAAAATTGATTGAAATTTTTGGAAGACGAAACTGTAACTGGAATTAGCTAAAGTTTCGGAAATAAGCTCAAAAAGCAAAGGGTTGAAGAGTGAAATTTTGATAATTTCCTTGGCAGTGAGTAAAATGGCTCGCAGATGGGGAGGAAATTCATTAGCAAGAGCATAAATAATTTGAACTGGAGTTGATGGAGTCAGACCAAGGCATCTCCTAAGTGCAGAATTTTGAAAAGTGCAAATTTTTTTATTGATGGATTGAGGAGCATGAGCTGATGAAGTTCGAGCATATTCAATTTTACTTCTTAAAAAGCTTCTATAATATAGAAGACTAATTTTGGGATTTAAACCACCTTTAATGGTAGAAAGCATCTTGAGAAGATTAGAGGCTTTGTAGGAATCTTTAATAATCTTAGCATAATGTTCAGAAACGGAAAGACTATCAGAGATGTACCTACCAAGAAATTTGAAAGATGCAACTTGCTGAATATTATGATTATTGAAAATTAATTTTATTTGTTTCCTACTTCCTTTAGCAAAATAAAGTGATTTAGTTTTATCAATATTAAAGGAGAGATTTTTAGCCTTACAAGAACTATAAAATTTTGAAATTTTAATAGCGAGGTTTTTGACAGCAAGATCAAAACTTTTCGCAAAAGAAAGAATGACGAAGTCATCTGCAAATTGAAAAAGGAGAGTGTTGGAGTCTTCAATAGAGTGAAGAGAAGCAGTGTACAGATTGAATAGTATGGGACTAAGGCAGCTGCCTTGAGGAAGACCATTAGCAACAGTAATTCTCTCACTTCCAAGACATAGGGTCCTTTTGTGTAGAAAATTAATTATCCAATTTGTAATATTAGTGTCAATATTGTAAGATTTAAGAATCTTTAAGTGGATAGAAATGTTGACGCAATCATATGCTTTACTAATGTCTATAGTACACATAACAACATTAAACTTATTAGATTTGAGATATGCAACTCTGTGAAGAATTTCATTAATGCACATAGAAGAAGAAAAATGCTTTCGATAAGCAAAAGTGCGCATAGGAAGAATATTATTAGTTTGAATGAAGGAAGTAAGTTTTTCTTTAACCATCAGATTTATAGTTTTGACTAGAACAGAGATAAGTGCAATAGGACGAAAATTCCTGTAGTCATCAAGATCACAAGACTTTTTAGGAATAGGTACAATTTTGATTAATCTCCAAGAATCTTCAATTAAACATTTGGAAAAATTACAATTAAAAGCTTTGAGGAGGGATTTTTTAGCATCAACTGAAAGAGCTTTTAGCATAGAGTACGTGATTCTGTCTAAACCTCCAGAAGAAGATTGTTTTTTATTAAGTAAAACATTAGAAAGATCATCATAAGAAAAAAAAGAGTCCGTATTGGAAAAGGGTAATTTTGAAAAAACAAAGGATGAGCTTAAAGGAACATGATTTTTAAGAAGTTGAAGATACAATAAGTTATTATCTGAATTCCATTTGGAAAAAGGAATTGAAGATCCTTTTAAACTGTTTACAAATCTCCATGCAGATTTGGTTTGAGGGGAACCATTAAGTTCATTTATCTTCTGTTTAAACGAGATAGATTTGGCATTTTTAACCTCTAAATTCCAGTTTTTAAGCGAAATGGCATAAGAATGAAGATTAATTGTAGAAGGAAATTTGGTGGCTTTTTTCCTAGCAGCTACCATTAAACGAAAAAGTTTGGAGAGGTTGTCATTCCACCAAAATTTTGGAGAAAAATTAGATTTTTTAACAATAATGGTAGCTTTGTCAATAGAAGATGAAATTTCAGATTGAATAGAATTAAGATCAGGACTAAGAACCAAATTGTTTAGATCTGAAAAAAGTTTCTTTTTAGAAATAAACTTGTTAGGAGAAGTTTTAACATTGTCAAAGGTGAGGATGATAGGAAAATGATGACTGCCTTTGAGCCAAAAAGGGCAAGTCTCCCAAATGATATTGAAATGACAATTAGAGAAAGAAAGATCAAGAACCGAGCCTCTAGAACTTTGAATGTTTTGTTTGAAGGTAAAATTTCCATTGTTAAGACACACAAAATTTGATTTATTCACCGAGTCAAAAAGGGATTTTCCTCTCGGAGAATCCACATAATCACCCCAGAGACATAGACGAGCATTAAAGTCACCAGCAAGAATAGTGTTAGGTAAAGGGGCAATAAAGTTAAGAAGCCTGTTGATTTCCGAATTAAAATTTGTTTGAGAGAGGTTAGGAGGAAAGTAGACAGACACTAAAGTAAAATTTGGATGAAGATTTAGTGTAGAGGCAATGATAATATCAAAATTCGAGGAATAAGGAATTTTTTTGAACGTAATGGATTTATTAAAACAGATAGCTACACCTCCATATCCATCAGGGCGGATTTTGTGTAAAATGTTGAAATTTAGAAGTTTAAGATTAGGATCATTGTCATCAATTGAAAAAATTTCGGACAGAATACATACATCAATGTTGTAATTATTGATATAGAATTCGATATTGTTCTTATTGGATTTAAAGCTTTGACAATTATACTGTAAAATTTTCATTATACTTTTTTACTATTAGGGTTCGAAGTACTAGAATTGTTTGATATATAGGCATTGTCAAAGTCTAAAAAGAAGTTATTAATTCTTTTTGAAAAATGATTAATAGCAGATAAGCAGGATTCGTTGTTATCTTTATTAAAGACATCGGTAACAAATTTTGTCATTTCTTTTATAAGTTTTTCAAATTCTGAGACCTTTTGGAAGCTACTGTGGAGGTAAACAGGCTTGGAAGGAACAATATTAATTTGTTCTCCAGTTTGAAAATTGGATTTAATTACAGTAGGTCTGGGTGGTTGCAGAATTTTGCTAAACTTAGTCTTATTTTTTGTTAAAATTTTGTTAATTTCGAAGTCAGGATTTTTAACTTTGAGAGATGATTTCATTTCAGGAAACTCCTTGTCGTAATCTTTCAATAAGTCGAATCTATTGACAGGATAATTAGTAATGACTTCTTTACGGGAAATTTTCTTAATCGACATAATTTTGGAAATTTCAGTTTCAGAGATCCATTTTGGACAAGAGTTTTTGTCAGAAGCAGAGTGATCTGTATTATTGCATAACACACATTTAGAAATGGTGCAATCCCCTGGGCAACTATCTGAGCCGCACTTCATGCATCGTTTTTTCGATCTGCAAGACATAGCAGAATGGCCAAGACGACCACAGTTTTTACATTGCCTTACCGGCATAAAAAAAATATCGACAGGAATGACTGAGTAATTAAGTTTAATGTTATTAGGGATAACTTTGGAATTGAAAGCAAGTTTGACAGAATAGGTAGGGGATAAGGTGCCCTCAGAATTTTTCCTCAAAAAACGACTAACATTAATCAAAGGAATTTCAGAGATGATGTTTTTAAAAATGAACTCATCAGAAAGTTCCAAAGGGATGTTTCTGATAACACCATAATTAAAAATAAACGAGTCAGGGATAAAAGCATTTAATCCTACACTAGATAGATTAAGATTAACCAAGAAATTAGCATTAACAGCTGAATCAAATTTAAGTCTAAATAAAGATCTGCCGATAGCTTTAATTAGAGTAATACCATTAATATTAAGGTGTTTTATTTTTTCAAAAAGAAAAAGTTCATTTAAAAATTTATTGGATTGAGAGGCTCTGCTCGCATCCAAAAGAACAAAGAAATCGCCCTCATGGTTATCAGGGTAATTTGCTTTTCTTTTAATTGTACTGGTTGGCGAAGAAGATTTAGTATTATCTTGATTAGGTGGAATAAATGGAATATTTGTATTATTACGCAAAGAGGAAATATATGATTGAGCTAAATCTTGATTAGAAGTGGACGCAAAAGAACTATTATCTGTTTCATTATTTTGAAAGGGAGTAATAATTGGAGGCTGAGGAGAATTTTGAGCAACTCGCTCCATGGACAAGCCCATATTAAAAACATCTACATTATCTTGTGAAAAATGATAGTTCGGTGGAGGAAGAGGCTCCTGCACCATCGGAACAATGGAGGAATCGCACACATTTGGTTTTTTATTATTGTCCATTGTTAAAGAGCTTTTCCTCTTTGTTGAGTCTAAAGGAAAATACCCATTAGCTACACAAAAGTTTTCAAAAAGTTCGGCATTTGTTAAGGGCGACGCCGCGTCCCCCATAATTTAATGAACGAACAAATGTATCAGAAAATCAATATCAATAACTTATATTGAGAAAAAAGAAAAACACACACAAGAAAAAATACACGAATAACCAAAATCACTAAACTCACCAATGTATTAAAAAAAAGGACAAAGGAACTGCCCGATTACAGCCGTTTCTCCAATTTATTAATTTTTTTTTTTATTTAATTTTAATTCAAAGAAAATTTTCTGGATTTTTTTTTTTTTCATGCAAATCACTTGGCTTGCTACGATCGAATGAAATTTATTTCATGAAAACTATTTACCCAAAATAAATGAAATTTTGCTGGTATGAAAAGAAAATGTCAAATTTAAATTTTTTTTTTCGTAGCGGCTAGCTGAATTTCAGCACTTGGCATGGTTGGTCTCACAAATAAAAATAAAAACAAAAATAAAAGAATAATTTTTTAAAATTGATATGCAAATAATAAGCATTATTTTGTGTAAAATGTTACATATCGTCACCTGAAATCCCCAAAAACGTAACACAATTTTTTATTGCTTCAAAAAGAACTAAACAAAACTTTTTATTTCTTCAAAATATTTTGAGTTTTTAAGACTCGCTTGTGAAAAAGTAAAAATTAATTAATTTTTTTTTTTTTTTTTAATAAAAACTGTTGCGGTTTTTTGGATTTCAGGTGACGATATTTAGTTCAATGTCTTGTTGTTTCTACTGTTTTTTAGCTTCAAAACATCTATGAGTCTAATGAAGCACAATGAAACACACTCGGATATAAAGCAATTTAATTGCGACCATTGCAAAAAAAGTTTTCGCACTAAGGACGCGAAGCTGTCACATGAGCGTACACATACTGGCGAGATGCCATATACCTGTGAATATTGCATGCGGCCATTCCGATTTCGTAGTACCTATTTGGTAAGTAATCACAAAACATACAAAAAACCACTTTTGGTTATATCCGCAGAATAAACGACGTATAACGACCAATCCCGGGATTTGTAGTGCTTTTTTAGTAGACACAAATTATGTTTTCAAAACAAGTTATCCATTTTTTCAAGCACCGTTAATGTTATTTTGAATGGAATGGAAATCCTTTTTTCCATAATATTAGAGAAAGAGTTTTATTCTTAAAGTGACGAAAATGTCAACAATAAACAAGTTACAGGAGAACCAAATAATTTAAAAGAAAAGTTACAAAGATCTTTTGCAAAATTTACCCAAAGTGCGATTATACCATGTCTGAAGTTTGAATAAAGGAAATGGAGTTATTTTCGAATAAAGAAGAGGTTATTATCTCTAAAAAGCTTTTAATTTTCTTTATTCGATTCAACTTATGAGCTTTGAGGCTAAAAGAAGGAATTTTTTTTTTTTTTGGCGTGGCATCGCCCATATTCCCAGTGAACATTATTTGTCCCGGCGCTCTGTACACATTTATCACATCTCATTCATGTTCGTTAAATATTTTCACAGATATGATGAAGTGATTTTTGTGGGGGCGTGATACCCCCATTTTTCCCAGTACACATTATTTGTCTTGGTGCTTTTTACATATGTACTAAATCTCATTCATGTACGTTAAATAGTTACAGAGATATGATGATTTAATGTTTTGGTTAACGGTTTACTTTAATGTGGAAATATCCATATGTTAAAATTTGATCAAGATTGGGAGGCGAAATTTTGAGCGCGTTAATTTGTTTAAGATTTCTTTTTAACAAAAAAGTTAAAAATTAAAAGCGATATACTTTTTCATTTGAATAAACTTACCTTTTTTCGTTGCAAGTAGATACTTATCGTCGGGTTAAAACTACAACTAGACATCTACATGTACTGACATTTTGAGTTAAGTATACAAAAACATGAAGAAAAAACGGATCTTTGCCCCAGTCTAGTAGGTTTTTTGATATGTAGTCCTCATCCAATTTTACATAAAGAATAAAAAGTAGAAAACTGCAAAATCCTATACAAAAACGAAATTTAAAAAACTTAAAACGCTTTATTCTCAAAACATGAAAAATGTAGATGTCTAGTTGTAGTTTTAACCCGACGATATTATAAGTAACATAATTTATTTTGTGATAGAATCATGTTCAAATTTTGAACACTCAGGGTTTGTGTCCCGCTCCCAGATAAATTTCCTGATAGCGCTATCTAGCAGATAGACAAAAAATTTTGTTTCACAAGTTAAAGATCGAGATATCCGTAAAATAAAGTCTCTGATAAACTAACTACCACATCATGTTATTGATAAAATTTTATCTATCAGATATTTCAAATTTTTTTGAAATTAGAGATTGACTGATTGGACTGTTCCCGGGATTGTGTTTCAAAATTTCGAAAACCCCGGGATGAGAATTCCGAAATTTGACAATTTTTATTTTATACATATATCAGGGATTAAAATAAGAAATTTTAAGAAGATACCAAAACGGTGAAAATGACTTAAAGAAGATCCAAAAAAATAAAGAAGGTTCCAAAAATAAGTCAAACTCAAAACAGTGAAAATTACTTTAAGGACCAAAAAATTAAGAGGATCTTAATATCGGATAAAGTTCCTTAAAACAAAGCATGCATTGCTTTTAGCTCAACCATATTTGTGCGGTTTCTGCAGTTTTTATCATTCACCTATAATTGCGTTGCTTTGGACTTGGTTTTCTGAGAGGTTAAAAAAATGATATGATGTTACTTATATTTGACTGCAGTTATCGACCTCTATATTATCTACACTTACGATAAAAATAAACGCCGTACCTAAAATATTTGTTTCTTTGCCTTTTTATGATTGTTAATATGTAATATGCATGCATCTGTTGACGTTAAAACGTTGACTGGTATTGACCGAAAAACAAAAAGTTGATATAATATCATATAATCTGGAAAATTTAACGAATGTGGATATATCGCGTAATATTCGGTGTGATAACCTTCCATACGAAGGAAAAAATTTTCCAAACTGAAACGGTTCGAAATCGCTGGTTATTTCAGTCACTATAATGTTTTTTTTTTTTGTAAATTTACAATAGCGAACTATTTATTTTTGCATTGCCATCGAATTATAAAGATTTTTTGGGAGTTAAGTCGAACCAATTGCTGAGAAACAGCCCCGATATCAATCCGAATGAAAAAGTTAGGGCCATTTTAAAACGAAAAGTGTGCCAGAAAAAACCAAATAATATTAATATCAAACTTATTGATGTTTAACTTAATAATACATATTAAACTTAAGGCAATTAAGTGAGAGGCAATATTATCTTACACAACAATTTTAAAACATCTTACAAAATTCAAATTGACATTTTTTTTTTGCTGTCAGTGTATAAACGAAATGAAAATACCGCAAAATAGGACTCTATTAGAAAAGGCTTTTAGCATATCACTCGTTGGAAGTTGTATTCTCTTATTTGAAGAGCTGTGTGGATGAACATGTTAAGTAACAAAAAATTGAGATATTGTTAAGCCATGAATTAAATATTATTGGACGTTCATTGGTTCTGCTTATTCTTATCATTATGTAGTTTTCAGTGATGAATATGTTATGTACACAGATTTCTGCAATTTTTGAGTAGAAGAACATGCTATGTAGTACATTTCATATTTCTCTAAATTTAATGATTTATTAACTTATAATAATTTTGCAATTAATGCATAGATTTTGCACAGAATTTTCCTTCAGAATGATATGAAATCCCTTATGCACATAACATTTTCTTCCACTTATATTTCAAGGAAATTTGTGTAATTTTGTCGAAGAACATTTATGTGCATACAAAATTGGGAATATCCGATTAGAGATGCGGACACCTACGACCAAGTAAATGAAACCTCGATTTGTGACTGTTATTTCTGCATAACATTGCCTGAAACGAAAAATAAGTTAACTGATATAAAAGAGCACGCTATTAACTTTAAAGCTGATTATCTCAAAACTACAATACAAAATTGTTACTTAACATGTTCTTTTAGTCAGCTCTTCAATTATAACTTCTCTTAATACCAATTACCATAATTCATAAACAAAACTTTTTACGCTCAAATAGGGTCATTTAAATACACACACTGGAAATAGGCCGTACTCCTGCCTGACATGTGATCATCATTTTACAAATTGGTCCAATTACAATAAACATATGAAGAGACGCCATGGTAAATTTATTTCCTATAGTATGCAAATTACTTACGTAAATTTATTTTATATCTTTTATTTTGTTTTTATCTATATAAGCGGGTGATAAGACCGGCCAGACCAAAAAGCCAACAACGCAATCTAAGAAAAAACCAGAAGTATCACTTTTTGAATATGAAGAAGATGTTGCCGAAGCTGTTGAAGCACCTGCAACAACTAGTAGTATGTTAGTTGAAGAGTATAGCAATGCTTTAGATGAAGCGCTGGATGAAGATCATATTAGCATTATATATAAAGGACCATGTTAATAGTTGAATATTATAGACGGAAACGTTTTTTTTTTTTTTTTCTAACCAACTTGTGCAATGTTTTTCTGGCTTTTTTTTTTAAGAGAACTCTTTTTATTGTTCTTACCTTAGAGTTTCGTTAGAAAATGAATGCGATAGATGACATCAAGGAAATAGTGCAGCAAGCACAGTCCACATAAAGCAAATTCACTAGAGTTTTCTGTAAACATTGAGCGACTTATAAAAAAAAGGAATTCGTCGACGGAGTGTTTGATACGAAAACGAAACGTGGGGCGATGATGGCACCAAAAGTGATATTCAGTGAAACTGTATCTTTCGAATTAATCCAGGAAACGATAACCCTGTCCTGACGTCCAACATGGAAAATTCGTAGCATCAAAGTGGAACTCGAACAGAAGTTTATAGCAAGTCACAACAGAGGCTTGCTAGGAAAAATATGACATATTACGCAACAATTACCGAAGGCGTTTCGTATTCGGGTCACTGGACACAAATTTCTGAGATAAAAAAAATTTTGAGCGTTGTTCAGAACAAATATTTAAGCTCACAAGGCATGTGAAATTTCTGGAACAAGTTTGCAATTAATTCTGCTACGAGAGAGTACATACATGTATTGTTTTGTTTTTATTATAGGTGGGCCAGCATTTTGTGGCCGAATTAATCAGGGTTTGATTTTGCTGAACTATTTTTTAGCCTATTGATTTGCTGTGCTGCGACTATAGAAAAAATTCGCAGCACAGCACTACAGTCGAAGCACAAATTTAAAATTGAACTGTCTGCTGTGCTGTGCTGTTTTTCAATTCATAAGCAGCAGCAGAGCCGAAGCTGTTTTTCGAAATCCGATCGCTTGCTGCTACAGTTGAAGTCGATAATTTCAAAATGTTTGCTTCGCTGCCGCTATGCTTTCGAAAGAGAACGAAGCAATAGCAATAGGAAACAAAAACATTAAGGTTGCCACCTGTTTTTTTTTTTTTTTTTTTTTTTGTAAAATTAGCTTAAACCATACATTTAAAAAAAAAAAATTAATTTTAGCCTTAAACCGTTTAGATAAACTTTTAAAAAATCTAAATATGTTTTTGGGTTGCCACCTGGTTTTTTTTAATAAAATCAAAACTTTTTTTCAATAAATTGCTAAAAAACATAATTTTCTCTCTATAAATTGAAATCTTGGGTCCAAAAACGACGAAACAAAAATTTAGGGTTGCCATATTAGGGTTGCCAGACGTTTTTTCGCAAAATTGCATTTCTTTGTTAACTTTCTTTATTGAATGTTATAAAATCGACCCAAAAACTCATAGTAAATTTTTTGGGGTTGCCACCTGGTTTTTTTAATAAAATCAAAATTTTTTAGTATAAAATGCTTAAAATCATCATTTTCTCTCTATAAATTGACATCTTGGGTCCAAAAACGACGAAACAAAAGTTTAGAGTTGCCATATTAGGGTTGCCAGACGTTTTTTCGCAAAATTGCGTTTCTTCGTTAATTTTCTTTTTTGAATGTTATAGAATCGACCCAGAAACTCATAGTAAATTTTTTGGGGTTGCCACCTGGTTTTTTTTAATAAAATCAAAATTTTTTGGTATAAAATGCTTAAAATCATCATTTTCTCTCTATAAATTGACATCTTGGGTCCAAAAACGAAGAAACAAAAGTTTGGGGTTGCCATATTAGGGTTGCCAGACGTTTTTTCGCAAAATTGCATTTCTTTGTTAACTTTCTTTATTGAATGTTATAGAATCGACCCAAAAATTCATAGTAAATTTTTTGGGGTTGCCACCTGTTTTTTTAATGAAATTTAATAAAATTGATAGAGAGAAAATGATGATTTTAAGCATTTTATTCAAAAAAATTTTGATTTTATCAAAAAAACCAGGTGGCAACCCCAAAAAATTTACTATGAGTTTTTGGGTCGATTCTATAACATTCAATAAAGAAAGTTAACAAAGAAATGCAATTTTGCGAAAAAACGTCTGGCAACCCTAATATGGCAACTCTAAATTTTTGTTTCGTCGTTTTTGGACCCAAGATGTCAATTTATAGAGAGAAAATGATGATTTTAAGCAATTTATTGAAAAAAATTTTGATTTTATTAAAAAAAACCAGGTGGCAACCCTAAAAAATATGTTGGATTTTTTAAAAGTTTATCTAAGCGGTTTAAGGCTAAAATTAAATTTTTTTTTTGAGACCATACATTAAGCAAATTTAAAAAAAAACTAGTAAGGGTGTTACCTTTGGCCTGGCCAAACATTAAATACCCTACACAGCAGTATTTTGAAAATTTTGCTAATATGGGAGGTGCCACGCCCTCCGAATGCACCCAGTTTTTTCTCAGAGTTTGCATTTATAGTTCTTAGTATTTAAGTGAAATTTGGTTGGATTATCTAAAAAAATGTTTTCAGAATAGCGTTTTGAAGCTTTTGCTTATATGGGAGGAGCCACGCCCTCTTGTCCGATTTTGTCCAGTTTTTGCTTAAAGCTTGCATTTATAGTTTTTAGTGTCCGAGTCAAATCTGGTTCGATTATCTCAAAAAACGCTTTCTGTACAGCGTTTTGAAGCTTTTACTTATATGAGAGGTGCCACGCCCTCTTGTCCGAATTCGACCAGTTTTTTGTCAGAGCTTGCGCTGACAATTCGTAGTATTTATATGTATTTTGGTTGCGTTGTTGAGAAAAATACTCAAAAATTTGTATTTTGAAGACATTTTTTGTATGGGCGGTAGGCGTGCCCGTTGACCGATTTCGCTCATTTTCAATCCCCCGAGCTAACTTTGATGACGGAGGCTGTGTACCAAATTTCATTGAATTATCTTGCTTAGTTTTCCCAAAAAATGTATTTCCACACACAGCCGTTACCCAGCCAGCCAGCCAGCCACCCAGCCAGCCAGCCACCCAGCCAGCCAGCCAGCCAGCCAGACAGACGGACATGGCTATATCGACTCAGGAGGTGACGCTGATCAAGAATATATATACTTTTCCATATCTGCCACGCCTCCTTCTCTGCGTTACAAACGGAAGGACAAAGTGAATATACCCTGGGTGTAGGGTATAAAAACATGTGGCAATCCTGAAAGTTGTTTCTGCTATGTACAGCGAAAAGCCGAAGTTCAAACAGCCGAGTTAAATAAAAAGCAAAAGCACAAACGGAGTTACGCTTCGCTTCGTGTTTGTGCTTGCTTGGTTATAACTTTGCTTTTTTCAATAACAAAAGCAATAGCAGAGCACAAAAACAAAAATGTGCTTGCTTGAATTGCTTTGACTTCGTTCGTTGAAAAAATGCACAGCAAGCAGTAAGCCCAAAATGTAAAACGCAATAACTGACGCAGCACAGTTCAGCAAATTTTCGTTGCTATAGCTATTTTATAGTCAGCAGATCAAACCCTGGAATTAATAGAAAATAAAAACAAACGAGCTCGACGACGCACAGTGGTATGGCTCCACACGTTTTGGAAAAAAAAATAGGAGTGCTCCAATAACATTGCATGCTTAATTAGATATAGCTAAAAAAATAGTTCTAAATGAATGCATTTAGTAGGAAAAACCGAAACAATTTCGTGTGTCCTCCATATAACCTCAAAAACCTATGTTTTTAACTTTAGGTTAGGATATCTCAAAAACTATGCGTAATAGAGCATTTCTGATTCAGATTTGAGTTCAGCACTAGTTAAACATCGAAAACTACTAATTTTTTTTATACGTTGCGTTCACTAAATTCACATCTAGTAAAAAATGGTTCGCTATCAAAAAATTTATTTAGAGTAAGTGAAAAATCTTTCATAAATGCATTTTGTGGTAATACATTTTTTCATTATCAATTTTGAATAAAAATTCCACTAAATTTAGTGGTAGTGACTGCCTTCACTATCAACAAATTGATTTGGTGGTAATGAAATATCTACCATTATCGTTAAATGGAAGGAAAAATTTGTTTCATTAAATTTATTTATTTATTTTATTTAAAGTTTAATGAAATATTAAGGAACAGATTCCTTTTTCAATAAATTTAATTAAGGAAGGAAATTTTCATTAAAGTTTCATTAAATTCGATGAATGTGAATATTTGTTTCATTAAATTTAGTCAATCTGAATTTAGTAAATCTTTCATTGCCACCAAATCAATTTTTTGATAGTGAAAAAAATGTCACTGTCACTAAATTTAGTGGAATTTTTATTGAAAATCGAAAACTAAATGTAGCGATAGTGAAAAACTTTTCACTACTACAAAACTCATTTTTTTGACAGTGGTCATTTTTTCATTAACACTAAATAAATTTCATGATTGTAAACATTTTTTCACTAGCACTAAATTTAGTGAAAATAAAATTTAATGCAAAACGCCCAAGTCTGATAAATCTAATTGATCTATTGTTTTTTTTTTAAAAAATTCAATGTCCGACCAAAATAGGTGCATTTTCAACGAAATTAGATGATTACCTTGCTTGCTTTTACTTCAGAAAATTGATTCACTTTTGTACTACTGATTGATTCCATGTCAAAAAGATCAAGATTTTTTTTGATGGAATCCAATTTGACTTAAATTTTAAGGGTGTGCAAAGAGCTGTTTGAACCTGTTCGAGAATTCCGTCATTTTATCGAACATAAAACAAGCCGATCGAGCGTTCGAGCAGCTCGTTTGTTCGAATGTTCGTAGCTTGCAACTTGTTTGCCAACTGCTTCGCTCTTGTTGCAAGTTGTTGCACAGGATACTGTGTACGCAACTTTACAGCCAACACATTGGCTTGCTTGTATCATACAAGTTGTGTGCAGGTCCGGATTTAAGCTTATTGTTGCTCTTGGTTAGATAAAATGTTTGAGTAATTTTTGTGCAAACGATGTTTCTGTTGAATATTTTATCACCTACTTTGACGCGTTTCCTTTTGTCTATGAAAAAGTGATTGGGAAACGATTCCATACATTTATGGAAACGTTCTTTTAAAAAAATCAACATATATTTTTAGGGTTGCCACCTGGTTATTTTCTGAAGTTTTGTTAAAATCACGCTTTTTGTGACTAAATTGTATTTTTTGAATTTTGAATAAGAAACGAAAAATTTAGCGTTGCCATATTAAGGTTGCCAGACTTTTTTCGCAAAATTGCGTTTCATGTTAAGTTTCTTTATCGAAAAGTTATATTTTCGACCCAAAAACCCATACTAATTTTTTTAGGGTTACCACCTGATTTTTTTAATAAAATCAAAATTTTCTTTCAATAAATTGCTAAGATCACAATTTTCTCTCTATAAATTGACATCTTGGGTCTCAAAACAACGAAACAAAAATTTGGGGTTGCCATATTAGGGTTGCCAGACGTTTTTTCTGTACAATATGTAGCTAACTGACTGTTCCTGAAACAAAGAATTTCAATTTAGTCACAAAAAGTATGATTTTAACAAAATTTCAGAAAATTATCAGGTGGCAACCCTAAAAATATATGCTGGATTTTCAAAAAGTTTGTAAAAGCGTGTTGAGACTAAAATAAAATTTTTTATTTTTTTAAAATATATGGTTTACGAAAAATTTACAAAAAAAAAAACCAGATGGCAACCCCTAAGTTTTTGTACGATATTTTAAATGTTTATGTGAGCGTTTCCTAAACTAAAAATTTTAATTTAGCCAAAAAAGTATGATTTTAACAAAATTTCAGAAAATAATCAGATGGCAACCCTTAAAATATATGTTAGGTTTTTAAAAAAACGTTTCTCAAAGTATTTTCCGTTGCATTCTTTAACAAAAAAAAATATTTCTTG
Organism: Calliopum simillimum; assembly: GCA_951812925.1. Taxonomy (NCBI): domain Eukaryota; kingdom Metazoa; phylum Arthropoda; class Insecta; order Diptera; family Lauxaniidae; genus Calliopum; species Calliopum simillimum. The sequence goes on from OX638368.1 coordinate 50,218,681, forward strand.
TGGCGACCTCTCCTGGTCAATCTGTTAGTCCAGCCGTGGTTGTATGCAACAAAAGAGAATTGAGCGCTCGAACGATACATACTGTTCGAACGCTCGATCTGATCGGTGTACTGATCGAACAGAAATTTCTGTTGAAATTGCTCGAACTGCGAGTTGGTTCGAGCGAACTGCGTTCGTTGCACAGCCTTATTAAATTGGCATAAACAATAGGCGTGTTTCTTTTGACGCATATATATAATTAATTATGTATGACAAAATAAAAACGCGCGTCTCTGGCAGCTCTGAAAAATCAAAGTTTCTTCCTTGCTCCACTTCGTGCGCTTGCAACAAATAAAATTATGATTTCATTCTTAATTTTCGTTAAATAAATTAAAAATTGTCATTTACCTTTTATCTTGCTCTGCCATTTTTAGAATCAATTCTTTTGACGTTTTGTTTGTTTTTTTTTTGGAATTTTTGTTTGAAATTTATCGATAAATACTCATCTTTTTAGAATGGAGAAAATTTTTACCAAATATTTAAAAAAAAACAACGGAGATATGGGACTTTGAAATTTTAAGGCTAGTTTTTTTTATGAAGCTATAACTCTAGTTTCTTTCATTAAAACAGACTTTAAAACAAAAATTAGCAAAAATATATTTTTATTTTTTTTTTATATAGATACATAGTTTACAGTTAAAAAAAATTGCTGAATTGAGTTTCCTAAAATACGTAAGTCTGTTTTAAGACAAATCATTTGACACCTTAAAATTGAAAATTGAATAAAAGCAACAAAAGTTATAGCTTCGTAAAAAAACTTACCTTAAAATTTCAAAGTCCCATACCTCCGTAATTTTTTTAAATTTTAAATAATATTTGGTACTAATTTTCTCCACTTTGCCAGTGCTTGCTAGTGCTTATGCCAATATGTAGCCAAGTCGAATTCCATCAACAAAAATAGAATGTGAGATAAAAGCCGTGTTTCTTTTGACGCGTATATACAATTGTGGATATTTTGAAGTTGTGATAACTCATGAATATGGAGTCGCACAATAAAACTCCGAAGAACTTTTTTATGAAGAATCACGTTCTCTACAAAAACTTTACATTTTGCTTTTAAAAAAATTTATGTTTTAGGAGTTATTCTATAAAAACTGGTTAAGCGCCGATAAACAGCAAAAAATCACTTTTTTTAAATAACTTCTAAATAATTGTTTTTTTTGCAAGGCTAAAATTATTTGTAGAACATGTGGTTCTCAATGAAAAAGGCCCTTGGACTTTTTTCGTACGACTCACCGTTCATAAGTTATAGCAATTTGAAAATTACCACAATTGTATACACGCGTCAAAAAAAACAGGCCTAATGTGGAAGCTTTTATTAAACTATACCAGCCATACCTAAATTGTTCAGCGTAATTTAACCGTCTCTGTTTCGGTATGCTCCATACAAATTGTATGGGCATGAAACAGACAGAGATGGTTAAATACGCCTGACGCTGGACTAACGCTTCAATTAAGGTATGGCAGTACCTACCTTTTGGAATTGGACCTTACGTCTCGAGTTACCACATTTTGAAATAAGGGTACCTCAACCCCAAATATAAAAATGTATGGAAAATAAAGTAACCCCTAACGACCATAGGAAAAGAATAAAGCCTTATGCCCCACAAAAAACAAACCAATTCTTTCTTTCTTTCAAAATATGTGCAATTTTCGCAATAGCTGTTGAATTGTTTTTAAAGATTTATATACAGCGTGAAACCATCAAGAAGCGCCTTATTTAAATTTAGTTTATTCCATATCAATCCTATTTGTAACAATTTGTTTAAATTGTGGAAAAAATACAAAAATTATATTAAAAACTAATCAGAGAATTAGCTTTTTTTCTTTATTCATTTATTTTATAAAATTTTAGTCTAGAATCAACAGATTGCAGGTTTTAGTCCGAAAAGCGTTCGTTTACGCCAAAAACCTTTGAAATGAGAGTAATTGAGCTCTCTCTTTGTATAAATTTAAAGTAAAATGTATCCTGAATTTGAAAAAACGTGGACGGATTTAGAAAATATTGGTTTTAAATGAAAGACAACTAACAAGCTACAAAATTGGTGTACGATAGTTTTAAATGTGGAGTTGTGTTTTATGATATTGTGATTTTCTAAAATGAAACGTCGTGAAATCGCCCATGCCATAAACACCCTTGTCGCTCGCGAGATCGATTGTAGCGACGTTGCTTGAAAAAAACCCATCGCTTGGGTCATAAACGAAGCCGAATGCCGACAAAAAAGTTGAAATGGAAAGGGACAACCATACTTTTTTCATCATTTGTCTTACGAGGAAATCTCATTGGTAATACAGGGATGAACAGTCAAATGTATTTACTTATGGATAGGGCAAAGTCGGTTATTTTTTTCTCGATAGTAGAAGTATAACTGGTAAAATACGAGATTTGTAAGTCTTACATAATGGGGGTTATCGTGAATCAAGACTCCCGGGGAATTTTCTTAAACAGCAATAGAGAATGCACGGCAGTCCGAGAAAATTCCCCGGGAATCTTGATTCACGATAACCCCCAATAAGATTTGTAACAGCTACAACATTCGCTTGGAAGCGAACGGCCAGCGTACGATATGTTTCCACCGAAGATTAAGCTCCGCTGAGATTCAGAACACATAGTTAAATCCTACCCGTTTCCACCGTTAAACTTGTCTTTCATTTTCATTTTAATATTTGTCTTTAATTGTCAAAGTTCAGTTGTGTCACTGGGTCGAAAATTTCCAAACTCGTTAGCCTTGTTGTGATTAATGCACAGATTTAAGTTAAATCTCAGATTTATTATTATTTATGGTAAATCATGGGCTCATCGCCCAGATTTAGCGCTAAATCCAGAAACTGCCTTAAATCACCTTTTAAATCTGCAGTGGAAACAGGCTATAAGGCTAAGTGCTGGTTCATACGACAAACTAAATTGTCGAGCGATAGTACTATTTTTAGGCAAGCGGTGGGAAGGGGATAGTTGTACAACTATCTTGCCTCAATCGTGTTTGTTTAGCACACGAACAGTCTTACTTGCGCAAACCTAGGCCGTGGATACTAGAGAGTTTGCGCATGCGTATTTTATCGCGTCCATACGACACAAGCAATTCTGTGCATTTTTCATTATAGTTCATTTTTATAGAAACGTCGTCTTAGGTTAAGGTTACATTGAATACGACGTCGTACGAAAAAACATGCTCCAAAAAAGCATGTATGATTAATTTTTTAATATTCAGTTCTTTGAATTACAAAGAGATGAAATTGAAAAATTAATTGTATATGATTTTATTTATTGTGTACTATAAAAGATATCTTGTCTTATTGTACTTTAGTTAAAATAAATAAAAATAAAAAAAAATAAATCTTTTATTCGTACGAAGTCGTATTCAATGTAACCTTGGCCTTATTTTTGTGATTACATAATTGACCGTGTAAAAGCGGCATTGGTTATAATACCATTGTATGTTCTGAACCAGTGCAGTAATTTTTTGTAAATAAATAAAAAATATTAAAATAAATATTAAAATGAGTAAAATTATTACGGATTTATCGTGTCGAGTATGCCTCAATGTTGAGGAACTAATGGTCCATATCTATGAGGAAGTGGAAGACCTTAATTCCGATTTAAGTTCTTTGCTAGAGCTCTGTGGCGGTCTGAAGGTGGACGTATTTGTTTTTTTCTTAACATTTTTTAACACTCATTGAATTTTAGGTGGATAAAACCGATTCCTATCCGAAATACCTTTGCAAGGAGTGCACTAGCGAACTATTAATTGCAGCTAAATTTCGGGATAAATGCAATAAAACGAAAGAAATCCTTACTCAAATCGAAATAGATATCATTGAATCGGAACCATCAAGTATTAATGAAAAAAATGCATTGCTACAAACAAATAACATTCCTGATCAAACAATTAACCAGCAATTAGTGAAAATAGAAGAATTTGAAGTAATAAGTCCTACTGTAGAGTCATCTGAGAGTATATGCTATAATGAACAAAGTATGAGCTATGAAGCACCTGCAGATATGATTGTATATGGAGGAGAGTTCGGTAGCGATGAAATTGATGTGGATACTACAATAGTCCATGACATTGCACCACCTTGGAGTGCGGAAATTGTTTCTAGCAGCGAAAAGGTATGCTGTCGATTTGTCAATTATTTAACTTAGTAGTTTGTCTATCATTGTCTTTTTTAGCAATGCAAAACTAAAGCACTCAAATATTCTTGCGATATTTGTGGAGCTGTATTTGCTTATGCGCAAAACTTAACGCGACATTTAAACAAAATGCATTCGCCCTCGCAGTTATACAATTGCGAAATTTGTGGTCACAAATTTTCATTGGAAGAAAACTTTTATGAGCACTGCGCCACTCATAAAAGCGCTGATGTTATGTATATAAATAAAAAAGTAGAGCGCAACAAGTGTGAGTATTGCAATAAGGAATGCAAGTCGCAATTTGCCCTAAATATGCATATTCGTACACACACTAATGAACGACCATTTTCGTGTGAAGTTTGTGACAAATCTTTTAAATCGAATTCAGCACTAAAAGGACATTCAAAGAGGTATGTACTATTACTAGTTAATGACATATGTTGGCTGCTATAACTTTTTCTAATTTTTAATAGGCATACTGGTGTAAGGGACTTCAATTGCTCCATCTGTAATAAAAGTTTTTTTGAACAGAACAATCTAAAAACTCATATGCTAACTCATACTGGTGAAAAACCACATACTTGTACTGTGTGTGGTAGGAGATTTTCGAGAGTTTTTTTACTACAACTTCATATGCGTACACACACAGGTGAAAAACCGTACACTTGTCCGTACTGTGATCGTTCATTTGCGCAACTTTGCGATTCAAAGAATCACATTCGCACACATACGGGCGAACGACAGTTTAAATGTCCAGCCTGCGTTAAAAACTTTACTAAGCGGAAAGCGCTAATATTACATATGCATAGTAACCATTCTACATTAGAAATGATTGATGGAAGTGCTGAAGAAAGTAAAAATACATCAATTTTTTTATATGAAGAAATTTCCAATGTAAATATAAACGATCATGTTAAAATAAGAGAAGACGAAGAAAGTATTGTCGATGTAGCTAATGAGAGTAGTTTAGGTCACTTGATTGTAAAAGATTTAGAAGAGAATTTCTGAAACAATAAATCGCTTATTTTAGAACAGAGTACAAACATAAATACGAGATCCGGCAGTAAAAAAACGTATCGATCAAGCTTTTAGTTAAAAAATAATTTTTACATACATTTATGAATGGAGAAATATATTTTTGGCGGGTTGCCCATAAAAATGTGGCCGCAAGTATTTTCAAATTGCGATAACTTATGAACCGTGGTTCGCACGAGAAAAAGTGCCGGGATCTTTTTTATGGAGAGGCATATGATCTACAAATAATTTTTATTATATGTAAAAAAAATTTACCGTTGAGGTATTATTTGTTAAAAACCGATTTTTTTTACGTTTATTGTTTATCGCGTAAAAAATATAGGTTTTTAATAAATAATTCTTAAACGGTAAATTTTTTTTTTTACATATAATGAAAATTACAGGCACAGTACAGCATATAACTTTTCATAAAAAAGATTGGAGCACTTTTCCCCGTGAGACTCACGGTTCATAAGTTATCGCAATTTGAAAATACTTGTGGCCACATTTTGATAGGCAACCCGGCAAAAATATATTCCCGTTTCCAAAATATATGTAAAAATTAGATTTTAACTAAAAACTCGATCGATACGTTTTTTTACAGCCGGATCTGAGACTAATAATTGAGGCTATCAGAGCAATAGTGGCCTAATCCTAATAGCTTAAATAGATTTATTTAATTACACAGGTTTACAAAAAAAAAATTTCATGGCGTTTTGACCAGACTGTGTTTCTAGGGACTTTTACGTCCTGAATCCGAATCCCGGGTCCGTTTTTTCCAGAACGTCTGAGAAAAAAGATTTCAAGGTCATATGGAGGTCAAAATGGGGTTAATGTGTCGTTTAGTGATAAAATCGCTGAAATTCTGAAACTAATTTTTAATCATTAAGCTGTTAGGTCTTAAAAAGAATATGTTATCAAAAAGGGTATCTCGGACCTAGTTTCAGAGATATAGCCATCGGAGGTGTAGAATATATATCTTCTATGAAAACCGCTATAAGTTGGGAGCCCCTGGATTGATTTGAAAAATATTGGTGTCATATGATAGGTATTTTATTGTTGTTGTTTTTGTTGTTATTGTTGGTGTTGTTGATTTATTTGTTGTTGTAATTGAAAAATTTCACAAAATTTGAAAAAGCTCATATCTCGAAAACTATGAATCCAATTGAAAATATGCTCAAAATATTTTTATAGGCTGTCAAAATACCTTTCATATGACATCAATATTTTACAAATTCATCCAAGGGTTTCCAACTTATAGCGGTTTTCATAGAAGATATATCCGGATCTTCCGATGGCTATATCTCCGAAACTAGGTGCGAAATACACTTTTTGTTCACATAATCTTTTTAAGGACTAAGAACTCAATGATAAAAAATTAGTTTCAGAATTTTAGCGAATTTATCACTAAACGACAAATGACCTCCATATGACCTTGAAATATTTTTTCTCAGACGTTCTGGAAAAAAACGGACCCGGGATTCGGATTCAGGACGTCAAAGTCCCTAGGAAACACATAATCTGGTCAAAACGCCATGACATTTTTTTTTTTTTTTGTAAACCTGTGTTATTAACGGCAATTTTCAGATTTATTTGACGTTAAATACATGATGAATGAAGTGAGTTCCGGCTAAGCCACTATATAAATCTCCGGTGGAAATAGTCTACTACTTTGTTAGAAAAGCAAAACCATTTAGCTTGTGCTTGTATCGATACAGCTATGTGCTTTTGCTTTATTAACGACGTATAGATTTGGCTCCTGTTGCTCTGATAACCTCATTTTAAAATAGTTTGATGTGTGTCGTTAAATATCAAAACGGCCTAGGTCGCTCTCTGATATGAAGACAAAATAAAACAAAATTAAAATCAATTTAATGAATTTTAATTTATTCTGCCTTCATATCCGAAAGGGACTTAGGCAGTTTTGATATTTAACTACACATATTAAATAAGGAATTATGAAAGGATCGTCATATAAAAGTGTATTTCGTTTTCTTACCAGAAAAAATAATACAATATAAAAAATTTGAAAACTCATAAGTATGGCTGCTCTTTTTAATTAGATATTGTTGCTTTCAAACAAGAATGATATCGATATCTTAAGCCCTAAATTCTTATCTCCATTTATTCAATTGTTGGGAAATGCAAAAGGTAGATTTCAAACTGTGGTTATTTAGAATTGACTGCTATTTTTATATAACGATACATGCAATAATTTTACCTATAGTGTATTTTATCATAATTTTAAGTCTAATTTCTATAGTTTCTTATTATTAGTAAGAGGTTTTTTTTTTAAATTGTGCGGACATTTTAAAAGTCAAATTTCGCAGCTTACAAGCTATTTCGATAAAATTTGGTGGAGGGGTGGTGACTGTCACTACCAATGGACCACAAATAGGAGGGGTTGAAGAAGTGGGCCGAACAATGCGTTGTCCTTGTGAGAAGTGCGAAATAATAAAGAAGTTGTTTCATGAAGGTATATCCTGGAAGTTTATTCTGCATTTTTGGAGCGGCAAAGTGATATCGAAAGTCGAAAATTGGGTAAAAAACCAGAAGAGGTCGAAAACAAGCTTTTTCTAAACCATAAAGTGTAAGACAATATCCTTTTTGGCCTCAAAAAAGTATTAAAGAGTTTGTCAAGAATGTCTTTTCACATTGAAAATAAATTCATATTTTCAACTTGTTAAGCAAAAAAAACCTACTTCTTACATTTTTGCCAAACTTTTTTAATGAATAATAGTTGTTTACCATATTGAAAAAGGATTCGTGAAAAAAAAATTTGCAAATTTAATTCAAAATCAAGAAAAATTAAGAATGACTTTTTCACAAATGAAAAGAAATGTTTTTATATTAAATTTTTAGTATCTTCCTCGTTTACAGCCATCTTTGAATGACCACCACATTGTAGACGTTTTTACATAGAAGGAACCAACTTTTCCAGGTTGTAATTACTCGGTCATTTCCACCATAGTATTTTCAAATATAGTACGGTATTTGGTTGTCTTTTAGCGACCTTTTTCTTTAAATAGACCTATAAATTTCCGATAGGATTATTTTCGGGACTTAGAACTAATGCATCCATCACTTGCCACAGTTAAACTGAAGCCACATTCGCACCATAGTCGCTTATGCTTTCGATCATTACGCTGATAGAATTTGAAATGGGGTTTTCAGTCCCTGATAAACCCGAATTGTCAAGTTTAGTAATGGGTAACGCAGCGCTGCATTGGCGTTACGCGCTGATACCGAGCACGGCGCTGCTGCGCTGATACACAAATTCATAAGGCGCTAGCGCCAACTAGTGCCAATAACGCCAACTGCGCCTAAATGCCAATTTGATACAACGCAACTTTGCGCGCAAGGTTGAACTACCGGTGTAGCGCCAATCTTTACTCCATTGAATTACAGGTATGCAGCAAATACAGAAACAAATAATTTATCAGTTAAACGATAATAAATCAGACTTCCTTATTATGTAAATGGAATATTTGAAAAAAATATTCTAAATTTGAGCCGTTAAAAATGGTAATGGTGCAAGTCCACTTTTTGTTATTCCGAGATATTTAAAGGTTTGCGTTTTAGTTAATTTAAAAATATTGGTAAGCATTAATGGACATTTTTTTTGCATTACGTGTTGCTAGATAATGTTAGTTTATTATCCAATAGCGTTTAAAGTGCTGGCTAAAAAGGAAGGACAGGAAATAAAGGTTTTGTTTTACTAAAATGGAGTTGCACGTCCGCGCGAAATGCGTTTTCTATAGGATTTTGATGAGAGGTATCTCATTTTCTTCAGGAACTTACGCTGATGTCAAATTTGAAAGAATTTTTAAAATCCCAACGACAGTTTTTTTTTAAGTCGGGTAAAGTGATTTTTCAGTACAAAATTTTTGACCATTTTTTTTTAAAGACCAAAATTTTTAAAACAGAGACCTAAGAAAAAAATGTGAGCCTCAAACTATATTCTATAGATTTTTCCCTATCATTTGATACTAAGAACATAAAAATGTAACTGCCGTAGAAAAAGTTATAACTTTTTGAAAATGAGAGTGTTTTTTTGGTAGTTTGCACACTAAAATCTATATATGCCAGGTAGGAAAAAATTGAAATCGAACTGTTGTGAACTAAAAAAAGGTGTCAAATTAGCACTTACTAAATAAGACAAAAAAGTTTTGAAAAAAAGTTCATCGATTACTGTTTGAAAAAGGTCGAAAAACGGTACATTTGTTAAAAAGCACAACAAAACCAGAACAAAAATAGTAATTTTCGATAATTTTATTAGTGGTGAATTTGAATCTGGTCCCAGAACTGCTTTATCACGTATAGTTACCGTACCGTTTTTCAACCATTTTCAAACAGTAGTCGATGAACTTTTTTTCAAAACTTTTTTGTCTTATTTAGTAAGTGCTCAGGAGTAGTTTGACACCTTTTTTAGTTCACAACCGTTCGATTTCATTTTTTTCTACCTGGAATATATAGATTTTAGTGTGCAAACTACCAAAAAAAAACTCTCATTTTCAAAAGGTTATAACTTTTTCTACGGCAGTTACATTTTTATGTTCTTAATATCAAATGATAGGGAAAAATCTGTAGAATAAAGTTTGCGGCTTACATTTTTTTCTTATGCCTCTGTTTTCAAAATTTTGGTCTTTAAAAAAAAAATGGTCAAAAATTTTGTACTGAAAAATCACTTTACCCGACTTAAAACAAAAACTGTCGTTGGGATTTCAAAAATTCTTTCAAATTTGACATCAGCGTAAGTTCCTGAAGAAAATGAGATACCTCCCATCAAAATCCTATAGAAAAAAGTTTTTTGCCTTAAATCGCGCGGATGTGAGTTGCCTCATTTTCAAAATTAACAAATTTTTGTAATCGTTTCTTATGAAGGGATAATATTTCAGTTGTATCAGACTTTTTGAAGTGAATTTTTTTGGTCACGCTTGAAGTAAAATTTTAAGACTGTGCCAGACATTTTTTCGTTATAATCCGCTATATCTCGCAAACTATACAAGATATTGTGATGAAATTTGGTTGAAGGTGCGGAACGTGATACAGTGGACAAAAAATGAGTGTCACACCTACTTTTCCATAAATATTTTATATCTCGCAAACTATACAAGCTTTTTTGATGAAATGTAGTAGGAAATGCTGAACTTGATACACTGTTAAAAAATGGTCAAAATCGAATGAGTGCCACGCTTACTTTTTCACAAATAGACACTTTGAAATGTTATATATCGCAAATAATTCAATCTATTTTGATGAAATTTGATAGGAAGCTCCAATTATGCGTAAAATAAGCTGGGCGCAAAACGGATTTAATCAGATAAGTGTCCCCCTCCTTTTTGAACTACGTTAACACGTCTTGTATCGCAAATTATAATATTTGGTAGATAAATATTAAACAGGAATATCTAACTTATGCTGTTCGAAAAATTGTCTTATATTGTATATGCAAAGATACTAAAACCTATTCCAATCTTAATTCTATGAGAAGATACATCACTGCATTAAAATTTATTTAAATCTCTACATCCTTTAAAAAAAAAAAAAAAAATGTGGTCATACTCCAATTCATATACAAATAAAAACGTATGTATTTTATAACACTAAAATTTAAAATAAACCACCATATCCCGTGTTAATTCATCTTTACGTATTTTCTAAAAGTCATCCATCTGTGTCAACATTTTTTTTAAAGGAATATGACTTTTTTTTAAACGCGTGTCATTATTTACCCTGGTACTTATTTCATATGTATTTCAGCTATCAGCGTCAAGTAGTTTCGGAGATATGAGGAATTACTTTTCTGGGGGGCGTGTTACCGCTCACTTTTTTAGCCTTTGATGTAGCATTTTCTGATACTAAGTTACTGTGAAAGTTTCATTAAAATCGGTCTGCTAGTCTCTGAGTCTACAAGGAACAAATATTCAAGCAAACTCTTTTTTATATAGTATATAAACAAGATCACGCATTTTTAAATTATGGAGGTCAAACTTTTTTTATTTCTACACATTTAAAAAAAAAAATTGTCAAAATCGGAGCAGTTTTACCAGACTTCGAGATAAAATGCTAACGTTACTCTACTATAATATGGACTTGCACCACTTTCAAAATTAACAAATTTGTAAAAACGTTAATAGCAAAAACTTCCATATCACATATATGGGGTATCTGAACTTTTCTGACCAAATTTTTTTTTTTCAGATAAAAAGATCATATTTAGTACTATCTAAAATATCATTATCTCAATTTTTTTTCAAAATGGACTTGCCCCATTATCATTTTGAACGGCTCATTTTCAAAAAATCTTTGAATTATGGAGTGGAATTTTAATGTATATCAGTTAAAAGTTAATCAGGCCTGTTCCGCAATCCGTGCGGTTTCAATTATTTTTTATTCAGGAAGCTTTTTGATGAAATGGTGAGTCACACTATCAGGTCTGACGAGAGGGGGGAGGGGGTAAAGGGGGATTCCTCCGGGTCCGAAGTTTTTTCAAGGGCCCGGTTTTCGGCAGAAATTATTTTTTCATTAATAAAATTTGAAGATGGTTTTTGAAAGCTTCCGAAATGATATTTACTCTCAATTAGAGATGGGAAAGGGCCTAAATTTCTGGTTCCAGCCCAGCCAAACATGAAACAAGTGCTTGACAAAAAGCCCGGGCCCGCAAAAATATAATTTTTCTTAAGATCAAAAAACAAACAGACATTGTGTGCAGTTGAGTTTATTGGTCAAATCGAAGTTTATGCTTCTCAACCTTCGCGTGATTTAAGGGCCTCTAATTTTCGGCCTTTTGTGGCTAGACCCGGGCCTGCATATGCACCCACAAAATTTTATTTTAAGGCCCGAGCCTTCGCCCATCTTTGTTCTCAACTATTTATAAAAAAATGAATATCTTTTTACACACTTCATTTAGTTTTTTATATCTGAAGCCCATTTTGACTGCATTATGAAAAGGTCATTTTGAAGTGGTAAGAGTCCATACGATATTTCAAAATTTGAACCATTATAGCACGGTCAGTGTCAAATAAAAAAAAATTTAGTTGTGGAGGGGGCCCGGTATATTATCACCCCCGGGCCCAGATTTCCTCTCCACGCCCCTGCACACGATAAAAGGAATAAGAATCTCATATTTAAAGTTTTTTTTTCGAAAATTTTCAATAATTTTTTTCAAAAAGGTTTCATTTACATAATAAGTCTGATTTATTACATTGTTCGACAATTTCGAACTTTTTTAAAAACACATTAGAAAATCCAAAAAATTCTTAAAGTAGACATTAAAAAAAAATAGCCATTTCTCGTGGTTTTTTTCCACTGCGTCACATTTTATTTTAATCGATTTTTGAGGTTTTTTTATCCACTGTACATGAAAAAATTAAAAATACCGCATTGTTGTGTTAAATCGATGAATTTAACTATATGATCCTCACATCTGAGGTGTATCATGTGTTCAGCACACTTATGCAGGACATTGCGGGAAATATTTTTGTAGAAAATTTTAACCCTGTTTAAACCCCACATGTGGGTCATTTTTGCCCTTTTCTTAAAAAGGTACAAAAATGACACCTAAAACAGGGGAATATTGAGTCAGTATGTACTACAGAAATATTCGCTATAAAATTTCACTACTAGTTTTTAAACACGTAAAGGTCGAAATTTGAGCCCGAAATGAAAAAAATCGTTAAATTCAATTAGGACTTTTCACATTGCATATTAATTACATCCCTGACGCGCTAACCTTAAGTTTTAAGAATTTTTCGTCTCTAAGTGAAATTTTTTGTAGGATATTTTTGCAAATTTTTTTAGCCCATTGTGGCTCAGTTTTAGAAAAAGGGGTCAAAAAGACCTATAAAAACAGGATATAATAGGTTAATGTATTCTAGGAAAATGATCCTTGTGTGATTTCGTTATGATTTTGTACGAACGAGTTTTGTCCAAAATGTAGTTTTAGAGTTTTACAGTGGGGTGAAATTTAGAAAAAATATTTATTCTTAGAACTGCTTACTGATTTTAACGACTTTTTTGCTTTCGAGATAAAATTTCGGTTTTTTAGTGTTCAGCAACTACTAGTGAAATTGTATAGCAAATATTTCTGTAGAACATACTGACTCAATATTCCCCTGGTTTAGGTGTCATTTTTGTACCTTTTTAAGAAAAAAGCAAAAATGACCCACATGTGGGGGTTGTACAGGGTTAAAATTTTCTACAAAAATATTCCCTGCAGTATCCTGCATAAGTTAGCTGAACACATGATACACCTCAATGTAAGGATCATATAGTTAAATTCATCGATTTAACACAAGAATGCGGTATTTTTGTTTTTTCATGTACAGTGGATAAAAAAACTTCAAAACTCGATTTAAAAAAAATGTGACGTGCTGGGGAAAACCACGAGACACGAGCATTTTTTTTAACGTCTACTTTAAGAATTTTTTGGATTTTCTAATGTGTTGTTTTTTTTGTGTTGAACGGTGTTATCGTTTAACTGATAAACCATTTGTTTCTGTATTTGCTGCAATACCTGTAATTCAATGAAGTAAAGATTGGCGCTACACTGGTAGCGCAACCTTCCACGCAAAATTGCGCTGTACCAAATTAGTATTAAGGCGCTATTGTCGCTGTTGGCGTTATTGGCGCTGATGGCGCTAGCGCAATGCGTTGATACCGGTACTGGTGTTGGCGCTATGGAATCAACGTACCAAAAATCGCTGCGTTACCCATCGCTAGTCAAGTTTTTTAATGTGAAATGGTTAGATATTCTTTCGAGTTCATGGTTGTGTCTTTAGAAGGTAAGTTTCTACTCCTCTGCCACTTCCAAGTCAGCACTAAATTTTCTAAATTTAACAGTCGGAATAATGTTGCAGTTTTCTATCGATTATAACGCCTTTTGCCACACTATAGCCAGTCCATCGTTATAATACGTTGTCATATTCTGCGATAAAACGAGAATGATGTCTTGCTATAGTGTAGGGAAAGGCAAAACATCGCAACATAATTCCCACTGTCAATGTCAATCTAGTCTAATCCATTTTAATCCAACTCAAAATTTTTTAAGCTTACTATATGTAAACCTTTTTTGTTACTGCACTTTATAAACTTCAAGTCAATGCCATTTTTAAAGTGAATCCATTTCAATCCATAAGATTGAAATAGATTAAAATGGATTTCAATCCATACAATCCATTCGATTGAACTAGATTAAAATGGATATGTATTCAATCCAGAGGTTTCGTGGTCTGGATTGTAAGGATCCAAATAGATTCAAATGGACACTTTCTTTATCCATATTAACCCAATAGAATCTAGACGCGGCTCAAGGGAGGTGTTAGTAAAACAAAGTAATCACACTTATCTTCGTCAGTTGTATTTCACATCGTAAACCCTCTCCGTCGTTTCAATATGCATACATATTTATCAGATTTCAAATATGCATATATGTTTTGGGTTTATTCACCACGAGAAAATTAGGATTTTGGTCAGAATCTTCAAATGGATTTGATTCGATGCAAAATGCTTGATACTTCCATAATTTTCCACAAAATTGTCATTAATGAAAATGTTTCGAAACAGTCGCTGATGCTGTCGTTATATGTGAAAATTCTCAGGATGTCAACAACGAAAAGATATGTGATACTGTCGCTCTTTATGTCATCAACGACAACGTTAGGGAACTGTCCCTCTTTTAGTCGTTGATGAAATATGGGACACTTGTATGGAAATTTCGTTAACGATTGCCATACAAAATTACGCATCCGTCATCAATGATTTCATATGGTCGTGCACCCGTCATTGATGATTTCTTGTAGACTGGCCCAACTGGGATAATATACTGCCGTCCTAAGAAAGAATGCCGTAACTCCAATAAATTTTTATTTTTGTAAAATGATTTTTTGTGTTTATATTTATATGCGAGGAGCCGGCAATACTAAAAGTGCCGTCATCGCGGATTCTGAAATTTTTAATGCAAAATGGTAGTTTACACTAAGACGAATAAGAAAAGCTTGGTCAGCATGGTTGTAGCCTGGCAGAAATATTTTTAAATGATTTTTGAATTATTAAATTTTCGGAATGTTTTGCCGTCATCGCGGATTTTGATCAATCTTAATATTAATCGATGGTAAATTTCGTAACCATTCAGAAAAAATCCGGCCGACTAAATTTTTTTTGCCGAAAATGACCGGCAGATCTATTTTAATGGTTTGACAGTGGGTACTTCCGGCAGTTTTTAAGCTCTCATACCAAGATATTTTTAAATTTGCCATTAAAACACGTAAATTAAAAAAAAAAAAAAACAAATTTCCGTGATAACAGAGAAATTGTACCCACCATTAAAATAGCTCTGCCGGTCATTTTCGGCAAAAAAAATTGGTTGGCCGGATTTTTTCTGAATGGTTATGAAATTGACCATCAATTAATATTAAGATTGATCAAAATCCGCGATGACGGCAAAACATTCCGAAAATTTAATAATTCAAAAACCATTTAAAAATATTTCTGCCAGGCTACAACCATGCTGACCAAGCTTTTCTTATTCGTCTTTTGCATTAAAAATTTCAGAATCCGCGATGACGGCACTTTTAGTATTGCCGGCTCCCGGACTATTATGTGTACGGCTGGGAGAAACGACAAAAGTCGTAGTTGTTTTTATAGGGAAAATGAAGGTATAATGCAACCTGTTCTTGTGGGTTGACGGACTAAACCAAAGTGACCCAAAAAACGCCGTAAACTCATTTTTTTTTGGAAAATTGGAGTTACAGCATTCTTGCTTAGGACGGCAGTATAAGATACACAAAAACTATTTTATTTTTTCATATTATTTTAACTGATTTAGGGCCTTAGCGGCGATCGCGAGTTGGCAAGATTCGTCAGAAAAACGAAACGAATCGGCACGATTGGTAGCACAGCTGAAATCACGCGAATGTAAAAAAAAATTGCATATTTCATATGTTTAATCGACTAAATTGCATACACAAATAAAAAATAGAAGTGAAACCTAGTGAAAATATACCAATTTGAATAAATTACTTTAAATTATAAGACATAATAACCATTTTAATTTTCTTAAGTCTGCCGACTCGGCTGATTTACAGAGTCGGCTGCATTTCCTAAAAATGGTTCACGAATTTTCGATTCGCCAAGGCTACCAATTCAGAATTTGAAGCTAAAATGTCAATATTGAAGTTTGAAATATCTATATAGAATCAAGGCTACCAAATCACAAATTCAGAAATAACCAACAGGAAACTGGGGAAATCTTTCATATAAAAAATCAATGTTTGTCTATAGGTGCGTTTTCGTGGCAAGTCGGCTTGAATGTGCTAACTGGCGTCGAATAAAACGCTGCATTGTGAATAGCACTTTCGAAAATTATCTTCTTCTTTATTAACAGCTGACATTTGTGTATGTTTTGGTTCTGCCGGCTGAATTTTGTACAAAATTTTCTGGATAGAAATTAAATAGTTTTTTAAAAATACAAAAAAGATGGACAGTTTGAACAAAGCCACATTAGGTTTTTTCAATATCGCCGCCAGTGCCAAGGCAAATTCGCTGAAAAATGTTTTCGGCAAATGCAATCTTACAGCATTTGGCACATGTCGAAAAATCCAAGAATATTAGGATAATGGACATGCCAAATGTTCAAAAGCCAAGCTTAGGGTGCAGCTGCGGTTGTGGTATTAAACATCACATTCACACCAAGGGTGAACGCGAATTGGTTGAGTTTTTATCTGAAGAAATTGTCGCAGAGCGTAAGGCACAAAAGCCAAGGCTGTGCCAACTTCTTTAGATGAATTCACTTGTCGTCAGTTTCAACGTCAATCATACAGTTGACACTGAGGAAGAATCCGAAATTGATCCAAATGGTGATAAATCCGAATGGGTGAAATGCGTAGCAAGCCACAATTTCCTACAAGGAACACCACAAGAAGGCGTATATAATGACCACAAAATTGATGAAAGGTGTATTTTTGAAGGCGAGTGGAATGATAAGGTATACGCTGTTGCTGTTGCCCGAGATGTGCTCGATGGTTGTCTATATGATTTACTTATGAATTTACTTGAAGAGAAGGGTATCAGCAATGAATTTGTTGAAAAATTGTCTGACCACTTTGCACCAATGTACCACCGGGTCTTGATCAATATGAAGAAGGTCGCTACTTTGGTTTTGGTAATAGTTTATCATCAGCATATTTCGAAAAAGTACTTCATGGTCAGAAACGTTTTGAAGAAATTGTAGACAACGACTCATATTCATGCCTGTTCTGTAATCCTCGTGGTTTCAATTACTTTTCACTTAGGAGGCTTTTTGGATGCAAATGGTGAGTCACACGATAAAAAGTATAAGAATCTTTTTTTGTGGAGAGTTACAGGTTCTACAAATAATATTCATTTGTATTTAAAAAGTAAATATTCGATAAAGTCGAATTTTTCGACTTTTAGCAGTTTTTTAAGAATATTTCCTAACGGGTTACTTTTTCGTTAATGCAAGTCAATGTTATTTGTAGAACCTGTAATTTTCCACAAAAAAGATTCTAATACTTTTTATCGTGTGACTCATCATTTTCATCATAAAGCCTACTAAATGAAAAGTAATTGAAACCACACGGATTACGGACAGGCCTGATTGAGAAGCAATACTTTGAGGATTTAAATAAACTGTAAATGTGTTATTCATCGTATACAAAGATGAGTTCAACTTTTGTATGCAAAAATAAATGTATTCAGCAATTTTCTCAGGTCATTTACAGCCAGAAGTTATTTTAATACTTTTAATGAGTTTAATGTTCCAAATAACTATAAATTTTTAAAAAATATGAATTATTTAGTTTACATACAATAGTAATTATGTACTTTATTTTATACACTTATTAATTTAACACGCCTTGCTTTCAAACTGTTTTTTTTTACAAGCTTTTTACAATAAAATATTGACTTTAGATTTCAAAAAGAAACCCGCAATCATTTCATTTTTTATAAGATTTTTGTATCTTGTTCATCACACCTTTGAATGCTCCTTTGCGTGAATTTTTAACAGCACTTTTAAACGGACGTGAATTTTTGGCACGTGATCTATATAGCAAATTAAAAAAGATTTCATTATTAAGATTATGATTTTGAACTGTCTCAATTCATTTTACCGTTTATTTAAGGAATTTCTACTCAATGGTATGTTAGTGTATGGATCTACTTTGCCTTTCTTTTACATATCACCCTTTGCCTTTTTCGATGAGTACTCACTACCTGTATATGCTGATTTCCCCGATTTAGCTGTATAACCCGATTTCATAGAAACTGCATCACTGGCCCCAACAGGTCGATGTACACCCTTGCCACCGGCAGTATAACGCGAGGTAGAAGTTTTACCAGAGTGCATGCTAGCAGCGATTTAAGGCGTTGAGTTTCACTTCTTCATCTTAAATTGTTTAGAAATTAAACTTTGCATTTGCGTTATTTGTATTTAATATACTAATTACCATCACTTAAATCCTCTTCCATGCCATGTTTGACTGCTGGTTTTGTTTCCATAACATCATCGCCATCATTATCATCGCTACTGCTATCGCCACTATCGCTACCAATGCCACGCAACGCTTTTGCACTTATAATCAGTCTTGCATTTTTATTACTTTAATAACTTTACGTAAATCAGTGTATTTCCGTCTGCTCTTCATTGCTTATTAACTCAATGAGATCATCAAAAATTTGTGCATGAAGTTCTGGATTATTATCCAGCGCATTTTCTAATGTTGGTGCAATTAATCCAAACTTTTTGGGATCTTTAGGTTGATGACAAAAACCTGGAAATAGGCTCCACAACTGAAAGCAGAGCAGCTCATAGGTGTGTGACATAGAAACTTGTTTTTCATCGTAAATTGATGCCATTTTGTGTTGCAATCTAGTGCTAGTGGTAGTATGACATCTTTGAAAAATTTAAATGCAAACCAGAAGCACCCTCACGTAGTAATGGAAGTAGCCAGGATTTTTTCCAGCCCATAGATTTAATAACTGCAATAATTGAATGTTCAATTTGCATGCGTAGAGCGCTTTGGGTATCGCACTGTTTAGCAAGCGTAGCTAGTGATGGTGCCAGTTCAGCGCCAAAAAAACAATTTTAATTGGTTCAATACTTTGAAATTTATCAATAACTTTTGTTGTTTTACCTGAAATATTCACCACATACTTCGAATACAATGGAAAAAGTTAAAATTACATATCGCGACCTTAGAACAACAAGGTTCTATCTGCTACACATTTTGTATGTAGTTAGAACCTTGTTGTTCTAAGGTCGCGATATTTTGCCGCATCACCAAAAAAAAAAAAACAATGCAAATGTCAACATCACACAAATGTCAACTTACAATAGATAACAAAGGCGAAGTCACAATAAGAAAAAACCAATTATAAAACTATGTGAAACGGCAACACTATTTAGCCGCGGAACTTACCACCTTAAATTAACGTGCATTAGCTTAGCGCTTTCTGTTGTTGCTTTCCCATACATTTATCGTAAAGTGCTAAAGAAAGTCCAGATAGATTCCCAAAAAAACTCACCTTATTATATTAAATCACCATATTGTGATCACAAACCTGCATTATAAAAAAATTAGAGAATACTTATAGACTTTTTGCAGTTTTCACATACAATCATTGCATTCAGGCTGTAAAAGCCTTTTCTGTTTAAATACTGATGCTTTAACTCAACCAGTGCAACGATGCCAATATGAGTTCCATCAATGCATCCAATGACTCCAGGGAATGTAGATTTTCAAAAAAATAAATTTCTTGCCTCTTGCTTTTCGCCTTCTGTCATTTCCATGTTAATGAACTCGGGGCAAATGACTGTCAAATGTGTTTAAATTTTTTTTAAAACTGCTGAAACCGTTTTTTGAGCAAAGCCTAACTCAAAGTCATTTCCAATACTTTTTTGATAGGAGCCGTCACCGAAAAAGCGTAGAGCACAAGCTAATTTCAATATCAGAGGAATAGAAAACAACAAAAAATTCTTTATTCAAGCTAAACTAAACTGTGAAAAATTCTCTAAAAATTCTTCTCTAAAAATTCGTAATCGTCCTCAGAAAATAAATCTATGCTGCTTGACATATTTATTTTAGTTTTTGAAACAAAAAATTCCCCAAAATCTTATTTTAAATATCAACACTGCACTGCAGTGACCTTTTTTATGTCAACTCTTAAAAAAAATGACGAGTTTACTTAACATGAACTTTTCTGTGTGTTAGTCTAAGATCCGGCAGTAAAAAAATGTATCGATCGAGTTTTTAGTTAAAATCTAGTTTTAACATATATTTAGGAATGGAGGAATATATTTATGCTGAGTTGCCTCTCGAAATTTGGCCGCAAGTATTATCAAATTGCGATAACTTATGAACCGTGAGTCTCACGGGGAAAAGTGTCATAATCTTTTTTATGAAGAGTCATATGCTCCACATGTAATTTTCATTATATGTTAAAAAAAATTTAACGTTTAGGAGTTATTCATTAAAAACCAATTTTTTTTACGTTTTTTGTTTATTGCGTAAAAAAAATCGGTTTTTAATAAATAATTCTCAAACGGTAAATTTTTTTTAACATATAATGAAAATTTTGACACTTTTCCCCGTAAGACTCACGGTTCATAAGTTATCGCAATTTGATAATACTTGCGGCCACATTTCGAGAGGCAACCCAGCAAAAATATATTCTCCCATTCCTAAATATATGTAAAACTAGATTTTAACTAAAAACTCGATCGATACATTTTTTTACTGCCGGATCTCGTACTATGTTGAATTTGCCGTCGCATCTTTTTTATTTGCATACGAAGTGATATACCTGCCTCTCATCGTAACAAAATAACCTGTGCAATATGAATTTTTATTGGAATTTCCATATTTGTTGCAATAAAATTGTGTAGTTTTATCTTCTTTATAACTTTTTCAATAAATACGTTTTATATAAGTATGCTTGTTTTTTTTTTTTTTTTTTGAGTAATTTATCCAAATCTGATTCATTCGTTAAGTTGTCATATAGATTTTTCATTCGCCGGATTTTGGAATTTGCATTTTTGATACGAAAAATCCCTCCAATTCTTATTTTAAGTTTCAACACTGCACTGATCATTCTTACGTCAAACGGAGGGAAATGCCTAGAAATTTGACGTGCTCTACGTGCCCGTGCCCGTCGTGTGAGTTCGCACAAAGCAATACAAAAGTAACGAGTTTACTGAACAAGAACGTCTTATGTCTGTTGTATTTGCTGCCGCATCTTTTTATTATACCCTACACCCAGGGTATATTCACTTTGTCCTTCCGTTTGTAACGCAGAGAAGGAGGCGTGGCAGATATAGAAAAGTATATATATTCTTGATCAGCGTCACCTCCTGAGTCGATATAGCCATGTCCGTCTGTCTGGCTGGGTGGCTGGCTGGCTGGGTGGCTGGCTGGCTGTGTGTGGAAATACACTTTTTGGGAAAACTGAGTAAGATAATTCAATGAAATATGGTACACTGCCTCCATCGTCAAAGATAGCTCAGGGGATTGAAAATGAGCGAAATCGGTCAACGGACACGCCTACCGCCCATACAAAATATATATTCAAAATGCAATTTTAGGAACATTTTTCACGACAATGCAACCAAAATACACATAAATACTACGAATTGTAAGCGTAAGCTCTGAAAAAAAAAATTCGTCAAAGCTACCGTCTGCGGCTAATACAAACCTCAAAAAATTGCTCCAGTGCTTCTTTGCGTCTCTTGATAATATATCTCTTCGTTTCAAATTTGTTATTTTCGATTTGCTTGTATTGTACGTGGAGATGAGTAGACATATTTTTGCATCCCCGAGTGCGCAGAAGTCAACTTAAACGCCTTTTGCACTGGTACTTAGAAGTGTGAAAATTATGGTTAGGAGGTGAGGAGTTTGGTTACCGTCCATGATTCAATAACAATGGTTATGGCAAGTTGTTAAAAAAAAAAAAAAAAAAATGGAACCCTGATCTTGCCTTGCTATCTGTATATTGACATTTTCGTAGTTTAAGAAGAAGCAGCATTTGTTATCGCTGCAACCAGAGTAATTCAACCATGGTTACCGTCGACGTTAGATACAACCCCCAATCGTATCTTATCTGTATATTAATACGTAAGATAAAAATTTGTCCTACATGTTTTACTGTGTTAGAAATAGAGCACGAGTTTGAATTATACATCATTAGAAAGGTATTTGTGTGTAAATGAGCACAAAGCTAAAATTATTTTAATATTTTGCCATTAAGCCAGATAAAATTATATATAAAGATTTTATATTAACAACGACAAAATACTCGGTCACACAGAGCTGAAACGAGGATACAGCACAAAGACAAAGACAAAAAGCTGACTGAAGCCCAAGAAACAATTGTGCGAGATGTGTGCGCGCGCGACTAAATGTCAAAAAAATATTCAATACACGAAGATAAATAGATTAACAATACTGCGTCTGCGAGATGCGAGAGATTTCGCGCACGCAACAGTTTTCGAATAAATGAAAATTGACGTGCGAGAGCAAAAATTTTTGGCTGTCAATTTTTGATTGATTGTAAAAACAAAATTATTTGTGCTTTGAAAAGTTAAAATATAAAGAAAAGTACCTGCTCGGTCAACAATCTAATCTTATTATTTTAGTCGATGTATTTATTTATAGCTATTTTTTGTTATGAAACTTGTACCTTTTCAGTTCTAACGGTCATGTTTTCAAAATGATAAATAAACCGATGAGAATAATAATAAAAAAAAAACTCGGAAAGCATCGAATGGTATAGAAAATATCAAGAACTCAAATTTTTTTTTTGGTGAAATTGAATGCCCTAAAATAAATAAATGGGATATGCCACGCACCCAAAATATTTCGTCTTTTGTATCGGGGCTGAAATATCTTATCTTCATAACTCGGAAAATAAGAATCCTATTGGAAAAATCCTAGAGGATATTTGGATAAGGAAGAGTGTAACTATTCGATGCTATTAATAAAAAAGAATTACAGCCCTGCTACAAGAAAAGGTGGAAGACTGAACACAGCGTTTTCTTCAACTTCAAGTAAAGAAATTTTAAAATCCTGTAGGTATAATGACAGTTCTGCTAATGAAGACGGATTCAGCGTCAAAAAGTACATAAGACTGCATATAAGAATTAAACAGTTCATTCCATTTTTTTGTGCCTGAGTTATTAATCAAAATTTTTATTTTGATAAAAAAGTGGGCGTGGCAATTATTAAACAAAGCCTTCTTTTTGTTATGCTTTAGATACTCCTGATCCAGATCCGCATACCAAATTTCATCAAAATATGTTGTATCATTTGCGAGAAATAGCATTTAATGTATTTTACTTGTATGGGAGGTTCCACGCTCACTTTCGATATTTTGCATACTTTCAGGTCGTAGGTGCCTAATAGCAAGTAGACTCCCTACAGTTAAATTCAGAAAGATTGCTTTAGTAGTTTATTTTATAGCGCATTATATTTTTGTGGGTGGTGCCACGCCCTCAACGAGTTTTCCCAATATAACGGCATATTACATATTAATACTTGTTTGCAGAGGTAACAGCTCAAAAATTTTCATTAAAATTGTCGGAATCGTTTTCGAGTAATATTGAATCAAAATTTTCAAGGATTAAAAAGTGAGCGTGGCACTTAATCGATCCCGCCTACTTTTCGTTTGCTACAAGTTATTATTGAGCAGTACCTACATACCAGGTATTTTACCTTGTAAAATTTGCGAGAATTAGCGTTTAACGTATTTTATTTGTATGGAAGGTTCCACGCGCAACGGCGATATTTTGCCCACTTTCAGATCAGAGATGCCTTATAGCAAGTAGGCTCTTCACAGCTAATTTTAGAATGATTACTTTATTAGTTTTCTTTTTATACCGTATTATATTTTTGTAGGCGGTGCCACGCCCTTCAACGAGTTTTCCCAATATAACGGCATATTACATATTAATACTTGTTTGCAAAGGTAACATCTCCTAAATTTTCATCAAAATGGTTGGAGTCGTTTTCGAGTAATATTGAATCAAAATTTTCAAAGGCTAAAAAGTGGGCGTGGCACTTCTTCGATCCCAGCCACTTTATGTCTGTTACAAGGTATTATCAAGCCGTACCTGCTCACCAAATTACATTTAAATACCTTGTATGGTTTGCGAGTTATGACCATATCAAATTTAAAATATAATGCGATGCTTCGCCCTCTGGTGAGCATTTACAAAGTTCAAGCCTAGCTCATTCTTCATTGTATGCTAATATCTAACACTATCCGAAGTTTCATTAAAATCGCTGTAGCCGTTTTCGAGAAAAAGTTTTGCCCGTTCCAAACATACATACAATGTACATAAGTTCATAAGTACATACAATTCTATCTCGTATAAGAAGAGAAGATAAAACAAAAATAAAAAAAAAAAAATAAAAATAAGTGAAACAATTTTTTTTCGAATTTTTTCTTTTATTTTGACATACATTTTTTCGTTTTCCTTGTATTTTGACATTCGCAAAGACAAAACTTGTGACCCTTTTTTACTTTATCTGTGTTTGAGCCAACAGCGTGTTAAACTACGCGTTAACACTGTTCTTCTTAAACGAGTTTGCGTGTTATCTCCTTTTTTGTTTTACTTTATTCTGCTTTTCGATTCCGCACCACTTTCCTCCGCTTGCCGAGACAATCGGTAAAAATGTGGTGCTGCTATGTTAAAATCTTACTAAGCACAGCTAATATTCAGTGTAGTATGGCAACATTAACAGCCTACTTTGTGCTTAATAATTAAACACGCTAATTTATCTGTGTTAAATTAAGCACGTTAGTTATTGCTTTCCCATACGTTTCTCAAAAAGTGCTTAGCTAAATACTGAAAACTGTCGTCTAAAACACAGCTTTTGTTAGAAATGGAGTACGACTTTGAATTATATATCATTTTAAATGTATTTGTGAGTACATTTGCAGAATGTTAATTTTATTTTAAAATATTGCTTTTAGGTCAGGTAACATTAAAGAACAATTGTTCAACAACGAAATACACGGTTACAGCTATTTGGCATAGAACATCGTACAAAGAGAAAGAGACAAGCAGTAGGTAATTTGTGAATTTGTGGATTTTGATAGTACTTACATTTCGCTTCTTAGTTCATGACTTTTTAGCATTTTCCCCTGGGTGCAGCAACAAAAGTAAGTTATAAGTGAATTAATTTTTTTTTGTTACTGCATTAAATATTCTTAAATTTGTACAGATTGATTGAGGTTTGTTACATGACAACGGTGAATTTGCATTAACTCCGCTATGCCACGAAGAAAAACATTAACAGGTAGAATTGAGAGAGCAATAATGAGGGCAGATAAAAGAAAGAAGCGAGCTCAAGCACAATCTTATTATTATAATGTGAATTCAATTAATGTGTTTTCGGATGAGTTTCGTCCATGGACAATGCCAGCATTGATTAATATCTGTCGGCTTTGTTCTAAGTCGAAAACGGACAAGCAGCTTGTTACAATTGAAGATACAAACCATGAAATTTGTCATATGTTATTCAAATGCTGCCAGGTCGAAATCCGCATTGATGATATGCTACCGAAATGTGTCTGCTTGAGCTGCATAGAAGCGTTACAGCAAGCGTTTGCATTTTATACAATGGTCCATTCGTCACAAGAATCGCTGAGTGTATTTTATTCGAATTCTATAGTGAAGGAAGAAGTACTTGAAAATGTAGCTTCAGTTGAAACCGCAATAACACCGGAACTGAAAGAGCAAACGCTGCGATTGACGCCCAACAATAAGGATGCGATCATCGCTTACAAAAGTGGTGATCAAATTCTACCGACAGTTATAAAAGTCGAAAAAGATGATAACATTGAACAGTTCGAGTTTATTTCAAATGGCGAAGAATATGAAGATAAAACTTTGATCTTAGAAAAGACGATTGAAGTAGACATCAAGGATAAAGAACTACATAATAAAAAGATATTAAAAGGAAGAAATCATGAGACACAGGAATCGCAGGCTTTATTTTATCCGTTTTCTGTAGCAAAGGTTGAAGAAATACCAAAAAATATAGCGGCAGTCGAAAAGTCTATACCAGCTGTATTGAAAGACCAAAAGCTGCAATTGGCGCCAAACGAATACAAAGAGATTAGAACGGCAATTACCAATTATCAACAGAACGACGACAGCTACTCGCTTTTGGTAGCCAAGATTGGGGAGACAATTACAGAAGGCTCAGTAAAACGCGGGAATCCGAAATCGGAGGAACTGTTTCTAGAGGAAAAAGAAGCTGAATCTGCCTAGGTAAATTAATTTAACATTCCCATCAGACTTTAAACACAACCGAATATGTATGTCCCTTAAACGCGACAGATTAAAAATCAATCATATATCGTCCCTTCCCAGCCTTAACCGCATAACTATAAAATGATTGCTTCGTACAAATTAAAAAAATAAGTTATTTCGCTGTAAAAAAAAACCATAGTTATAATTTTGTGCATTAATGCGATGCATTTTTATGTTATTTGTAAGGAACTAACATTTTTTTTTTTTGGCTGTTATCACTGTTACTTACGTGTTTTTAACTCACATTTTTTGTTAAGTAAAATAAGCACATTTGAAGTTTTGTTTTTTAAAAAATATCAAAAGTAATAGTACTAGACACTAGGCGACTTCAAGAGCCTTATTAAGTATGTCGAAACTAATAAATATTCCCAAGGAATTTTTCTCAGACTGCCGTGCATTCTCTATATTTATTCACGATAATCCCCTAAAACTCATTATCTGAAAGTCATACGAAAACATCTTATGCAACTTATCTATAGAAAATTTTCTAAACTACAAAAATGTGGACCAATATTTTTGGTAGAAGTAACTGTTATCGAGGTATTTGCAAAAGGACTGATATTTGTGGCCTTTGAGGCTGAATTACTTTTTGTATGGTAGTGATCTCTTTCTCCAATTTCATTATCTACTTCAAAACTATTAGAAAAAAATAATGGATCTTATTTGTTGAATTTGTAATTCCAATTTCACTTAACTATATCTCCTTAGCATTAAGTGGTACGAAAATAAATGCCACTAGTTTTCAATTGATAATTTCATGAGCTACAAAACTGTAGATAATAATTTTTTTGTAGAAGTCATCAGCTGAAAACTTATTTTTGCGACCTTTGTGCCTGAATAACTTTTATGCGGTCATAATTGAGCTTAAACAAATTAGTAGCTATCGGCTGGTATAAGTTTCATTGATTTCAAAATAACTTAATACTCCCGGAGAATTTTTCTCAGACTGCCATGCATTCTCTGTTGCAGTTTTACAACCCCCAATATAAAAGCAGTAGTTACGAGATTAAAGCTGAGAGGGGAC
The DNA here is from genome assembly GCA_951812925.1 of Calliopum simillimum. Taxonomy (NCBI): domain Eukaryota; kingdom Metazoa; phylum Arthropoda; class Insecta; order Diptera; family Lauxaniidae; genus Calliopum; species Calliopum simillimum. The sequence goes on from OX638368.1 coordinate 50,246,227, forward strand.
CATATGTACACACGAGTATATCTGCAAAGATGGCAAAAGCTGTTATCGTATGTTTTCATAATTTTTCAGGAGAACAAATTTAAATTTTTAATTGATATAAAAAAAATCACAAAATCCGGTTTTTCAAGTTATTTTTCTAAGGAACTACAGGTCATAGAGCAAATCTGAGTTTTCCAGCTTGTAGATCTCACCAAGGACAATACCCTGGACTACATAACTCATTTTCACATAAATTGCTCGATAACTAGTTTTGCCATCTTTGCACAGATATAATAGCTGTGTTTCTTTTGTCGCGTTCATATCTGTGGCAGTTTGACAAACAACCTAACTCGAAATTGGCTACTTTTCAGGAGAGCTAAAAAACTACTTTGATGCATGGTTTAATTACCCTAGTTGCAGCGATAACAAATGATGCTTCTTCTTATTATTTTTACCCTACGAAACTGTCATATCGTGAGCGAAACAAAATAAAAAGTGTCAATACATTTATGAAAGAAAAATGTGGTTTTATTTTCATTTGCAATTTAAGAAACTCTTATAAGTATGTCGACAATCGAGTTCAGTAACCTAATGGATTGGACCAATAGGGCTTCCCAAATTTCTGTTAGTCACAAGGATCCTGGTACCGTAATTTCAGTATTTCATATCAAGAAATTTTTTGGAAGTTAATCCGCGATTAAGATACTTTGCACAAAAAATTATATTAGATTTTAATAATATTAGAGTCACAGCAAACAATATAAAAAATACCTTCCACATAACACCAATATTTTTAAAATCCATCAAGTGGTTAGTTGCTTAAACCGGTTTTTACAATATGCGTAGCGTAACAAGATCTGCCACAACCCTTCCGATTTCGCTGACATTTGGTACATGGTTTTGTTTCATGCCTAATCTTTTAGAAATGGCAAAAAAACAAGAGTGAAAAAATCGGTAAATTGTGACAAACTCTCAAAACAATTGTCAATAGCTTGGACATTTCTTAACCGATTTTCATGTTCAGACCACTTTAAGAAAAGTGTTAATCTAGGCTATAAGCTGAAAATAAAATATATAAAAATAATATACATATATAGTAAAAGGTACTAAATTTACTTCTATTTTAGTACTAAACTACAAAAAACGTGCCCAGGTACACCTTTTTTACCTTCCAAAATATATTTTTTGGAAAGAAAAAAAAAACAATAACCTTTCATATGAAAAAGTGGGAAATTTGTTATGTCTCGAGGCATAGAAGTTATGATTTTTTGAAAATTTAAAAAAAATGTCCAGTATTGAATCACGCTATGAGCACGAAGTATCTTTTTTTTTTTGTATTTGGTAAAAAGTACTAAATTTATTACTATTTTAGTACTAAAAGAAAAAAACGCTATAGCATCTTTTTCGACCTTCCAAAATATTTCTCTAGAATAGAAGACAAAACCACCTTTCTCATGAATCTAAAATGAAGATGGTATCTTTAAGGGTATACGAGTACTGATTTTTTGAACTTTTCAGTGTATGCAATATTTCGTATTATGTAAGTTCTTTTGTAATTTACATCATTTTAAATTCCTCGAAATATTTTGAAAATGAAATACGCCGTGCTGCAATATGGTTACGACCTAAGGGAACATGAAATTTTTTTGGTCCCTGGTATGGCTTTTATATTTTGAAAAGCGTGGAGAGTTGCGATGCAGTTGTTTCATATTCACCAATTGCACAATAACGATAAATTATGTCGGAATCTTCACTAATTGCCCATTCAAAAAGTGCCTTAGCATCAGTTATTTGGTCTTGGTAAGGTTTCTGCAAACTTGCTCTTAAAGCATTTCGTTTAAAGGAGCCGCCAATACCATCGCATAGCCCTTTTTCGTGAGATGTAGCAAAAAAGTGCCATTCTGCGTCGAAACAAAATTTTTCTCTAAGTCCCTTTGGACGTATTTCATTTTCAAAATCTTTCGAAGAGTTTAAAGTGATGTAAATTACAAAAAAACTTACATAATACGAAATATTGCATGTACTGAAATGTTCAAAAAGTCATTGCTCATATACCATTAAAAGTATCATCTTAATTAGATTCATGTGAAGGTGGTTTTGTCTTCTTTTTTAAAAAAGTATTTTGGAAGGTCGAAAATAGGTACTATAGCGTTTTTAGTTGTTAAGCACTAAAATAGTAATAAATTTAGTACTTTTTACCAAATACAAAAAAAAAATTAAACTTGTGCGCATAGAGTGATTCAATCCCTTTCTAAACATGAAAATGGGTGATGAAATGTTCCAGTTATGGACCAATTTGTGGTCGGACCTTTTTTTTCAAATTTTTAAAAAATCATAACTTCTAAGCCTCGAAACATACCAATTTTTCCTCTTTTTTGACTGAAAGATTTTTTTTTTCCAAAAAATATATTTTGGAAGGTAAAAAAGAAGTAGTATAGTGCTAAAGCAGTAGTAAATTAAGTACTTTTTATCAAATACGAAAAATATTTTATTTTGAGCTTATACTTAGCCTAGTTCAAGAAATGCCAAATTATTGACAAGCCACAAAAAAATCGCAAAATTTTTTTTTTGCCATTTCTAAAAGATTAAGGATGAGACGAAACCATGTATGTACCAAATTTCAGCGAAATCAGAAGGGGTGAGGTAGATCTTGTTGCGCTAGGCATGGATGGAATGGCTGAATAGCTGCATTCCGATGGCTATATCTCCGAAACTAGGTCTATTTAAACGTCATTAAGTAAGCAAAATCTAAGTTTTCTCATTAAAAAAATGTACAGGAAGAAATGAGGCTATGAGCGCAATAGTGGCCTAACCCTCACTTCGTTAAAAAATCAAAAGCAAATAACTTGTGCTTGTACCGACTCAGGTTATGTGCTTTTGCTTTATCAACGAAGTAAAAGTTAGGCCACTGTTGCGCTCATAGCCTCAAATAAAAACGATTAACACTATTAAAGTCGAAAAATCATAGTATGTTATATTTTTGAGACTGAAATTACTTTGTTTATATCGAGCCAAATTTTACAGGAGAGTTTTTTTAATTTTTTTTTTTTTCAAACATTAAATCTGTGCAAAGATGGCAAAAGCTGCTATCGCATGTTTTCATAAGCCATGTTCACGATCCGGTACAAAAGGTCTTGCATCATAGCATTTGTAAATAGGTGTTGAAAAATTTTGCTATACAACAACAAAATATATGGATCGAATTTACATTTGCATTTACATTTTCTATACTAAAAACCTGTAGCATAAAAATATCATGTAATTTTTCAAATAAAAATTTTTTCTTTATGCTCTCGTTCTCTTTGCTCATACGATTTTCTCAGAGAAATTAATTTTTTCGTAGCTTGCAATGTTTATACTTTTAATATTGCTCACAATCAAGTGGAAATTATTGCTATTTTGCTACTTTGCAAGTCTAAATGCACCGGATCGTGAACACGGCTATAATTTTTCAGGAGAGCAAATTTAAACTTTTATTTGATATGAAAACATCACAAAAACCGGTTTTTCAAGTGGTTTTTCTAAGCCCTAGAGCAAATCTGATTTTGCCAGCTTGTAGATCTCACCGGGAGCAATACCCTGGACTGCATAACTCATTTTCACAAAAACTGCACGATAGCAGCTTTTGCCATCTTTGCACAGAAATGTAGATAGATAGATAGATATAAATAATAGAAGCGTTTTTGAATTGATTTTGTGCCTACTTCACTCATTTATGGTGCATTGAAATTAAAATGTGACGCATACGTTATTTGAAATTACATTGCTTTATCTTTGCAGAGTACACTGTTTTTATTTATTTAATACACAAAAATAAATTTGTAACAATTTGAACGGTTGAAATTGTACCAACCCACAAAACGGCCAGATTGACTGTAATATTGTTAATATATAGTACTATTTAGTATTAAAAACTTAAAAAATATCACTCGGTATGGTATTTTTGAAAATTTAAACTGATCGCGTTAACGAGATATCGTATATTTAAAAATTTGTTAAAAAAATGAACTTTTGCGTTTTTTTTACAAAATTAGCAACAGACGAAAACAAGAAAAATCATTTTCAATATAAATTTTGATGCTGAATCTGAATCTGGCCTCTGAGTTGTTATATCTGATATGATTTTCGAGAATTCCCAACTTAAAGACTAATTTTCCACACATTTTGTGACAAGTTAGAATAAATTTTTTTTTTTATTCTAGAACAAGGAAATCCTAAGCTATAAAAAGCAGCTTGAGGCGCTATTATTTTACTTCACAACCCAGTTTAAATTATATCGATATATTTTTTCTTCTTCGAATTATTCTAACCTGAAAAGGTGAAAAAAGAAAAAATCCACGTTTTTTCGATATTTCAGCTATCGTAAGCTGACAAAAAAAGATATCGATATAATTTAAACTGATTTTTAAAGTAAAAGACTGTGGCTTCAAGCTTAATTTTTAATCCTACCAAATAACTCTACAAAATTTCGTCGAACTATCTTAGTTTTGCCATGAAAAATATTTCCGTGGACACACAAACATCCATCTAGACAGCCGGGGCTATACCGACTAAAGAGGTATGAAGAAATATATATACTTTTCCACACCTGCGACTCCTTCTCTGGTTTTTGAGTTGCTTACGTTATTTTTGCGGTCAATAAAAAAACATATTTGCATGAAAAAAAAAAAAAAAATTCGAAAAATTGGCGCATACGTTATCGCTGCGGTTAGGGCTCGATATACAGGCCTGTTCCAAAATCCGTGTGATTTCAATTACTTTTCATTTAGGAGGCTTTTTGATGAAAACGGTGAGTGGAACGATAAAAATTATTAGAATCACTTTTGTGGAGTATTACAGGTTCTACAAATAATATTGTTTTTCGAGAAATATTCTTATCGAATATTTCCTAAACGGTTACCTTTTCGTAAATCCAAATCAAAATTATTTGTAGAACCTGTAATTCTCCACATTAAAGGTTCTGATACTTTTTATCGTGTGACTCACAATTTTCATCAAAAAGCTTTCGAAATGAAAAGTAATTGAAACCACACGGATTACGGGACAGGCCTGATAATGTCGATTTCATGGTTAATGCCATATATATGTACAATAAAAAATACACAATTAAAAACTAGCAATATGTTAACTAAGAACATATACTAAGATATTAAGAACTGACGAAGAACAATTCAGAAAAGTGCACCATTAACACCATCATCTGCGCCGCTGTAGCTATAAACTAAGCGCATGTTTTCATCATTTTTCAGGAGAGCAAATTAAAATCTTTAGTTGATATGAAAAAATCAAAAAAATCGAGTTTTTTAGTTGTTTTTCTAAGGAACTACAAGTCCTAGAGCAAATCTAATTTTGCCGGCTTGTAGATCTCACCGAAAACAATACCCTGGACTACTTAACTCATTTTCTCAAAAAGTGCTCGATACCTGCCATCTTTGCACAATCTTATAAATCTAAGAAATGGTTTTTGGATACGAAAATTGTATGTATGTTCAGAAAAGCTATATCTCCAAAAATGGAACCCACGAAAAAAATTTTTTTTTAACTTTAAAAATCCGTGTCTGGGAGCTAAAGAAGACTTGTTTCGTATTTTATTTTGAAGAAATAACTTTCAATTGCTTTTATTTACAGCAAGGTTCGCACAAAGTTCATCTCTGATGGAAGAGTCTTTTACAGGAAGGCCAAAAAACAGCTGCATGTTGTTGGTGTATGTGTATACATATTAGGTACATACATATATCAGCAACTCCATCACTTATAATCACAGTGGGCTCCTACGTGTTTTGAGTTTGACTTTATTGACGACAAAGTCCTGGTATGGGGATGTGTTCGTACTCATTTCAGGATTATAAAACTGCTTCAAGTAAAATCGGAGCTGATCGGTTTCGTAAGTTACAACCAATTACATGGTTTTTTATTTCTACTGTACAGTCACAAAAAAGTTTAAGTCAAAATGTCATGGATTCAACACGAAATAATGTAAAATTACTCGTGAGCACTAATGGAATCGAAAAAACAGGGTTCTAAAATCAAAACTTTGGTAGTTCTTTGCATTTTTGTAAAAAAATGCATTTTTTATAAATTGGCATAAAACCTTTAAAAAGAACAAGAAATTACAGCAACAATTATCATTTATAATGGATTTGTCGATTCTAAATCTGAATCCGGTCACAAAATTGCTCTATCGCATATAGTTTTTTGGGATATCCTAACATATATACAAAATTAATGACGATTTTTCGTAAATTTTGATTTTATATAATAAGACCAGCTAATTGTAAGTTATTAAACCTGATACAGAAGTTGAAAGATCCATTCTTTTTCTTTAAAACTCATTTTGAATTACATCAATATCTTTTGTTTTTCCCAAAATATCTTAACCTTAAAAGTTAAAAAAGGGCTTAAAATCGGTTTTTGGCTATATTTGGGGTTAAATATAGGACGAATGAAATTGTTATGCTATTTTATATTAATTGCAATATTTAGTACTATTCTTATTCTTCACAATGAGTTACAAAATGAGCTCGTATTATTTTCCATTACAAAGCTATGATCATTTTAAAAAGGTATTACATTTACATTTTCAGGTAAATTTGTATGAGAGCCCCCCTAGGAGGTTGAGATAAGCGATGGACATTTTTGAAACAAATGTTGAGGAGAGGAAAATGAAAGGAGTGGCTTATCATTTTTTCCATCATTGGGAATTTTTAGGGTGGTAATAATAACACAGGCCCACAAAAAAAAAAAAAGTACCATGCGCGAAAGATCAGACCACCTGAACTTTATGTTTTCGGGATCGCTTAATCCGAATATGGTGTCAGAATAGCGAAGTTGGTTCGCGTTTTTTCAGAAATCAGTAATTACGCTGAAAATTTAAGATTTTTTTCAGCATTATTTCTGATTTCTGAAAAAACGAGAACCAACTCAGCTATTCTGGCAGCATATTCGGATTCAGCGACCCCGAAAACATAAAATTCAGGTGGTTTGATCGTTCGTGCAGAGAATTTTTTTTTTGGTTCTGGGCACAGACCAAAAAAAAAAAAGTGCCCTTCGCGAAAGATCAGACCACCTGAACTTTATGTTTTCGGGGTCGCTGAATCCGAATATGGTGCCAGATTAGCGAAGTTGGTTCGCGTTTTTTCAGAAACCAGCAAAAATCAGTAATTTTCAGCATAATTGTTGATTTCTGAAAAAAAGCGAACCAACTTTGCTATTCTGGCACCATATTCGGATTCAGCGACCCCGAAAACATAAAGTTCAGGTGGTCTGATCTTTCGCGCATGGTACTTTTTTTTTTTTGTGGGCCTGTGTAATTGTTTATTATTTACTGCACAGTATAAAAGAAATAAACATTTAATTGATTGTAACTTACGAAACCGATCAGCTCAGATTTTACTTGAAGCAGTTTTATAATCCTGAAATGTGTACGAACGCATCCCCATACCCCGATTTCGTCGTCAACAAAGTCAAACTCAAAGCACGTAGGAGCCCACTGTGTAATCAGCTGGCAAATTTATTTGGCGTGGCAAAGTCTTCTGCTTGGAAAGCCGTTCGCACAATTACGTAGTGGCTTATTATAATAGGCCACGAATATGTAAAATGGCCAGAAGGTGATGCCGCTCAACAAACGTGCCAAAAGTTTGAAGCAAAGAAGCAAATTCCAGGCGTTATTGGAGCTACAGATTGTACCCACATTAATATTAAAGCTCCAACAATGAGTAAGGAATGCTATTTCGATAGGAAGCAAAATTATAGTTTAGTTTTGCAAGCTGTTGTCTGAGATCTGACGAATTATGCAGAGATGTTTCCCAATCACTCATTTATAATAGACGATTCAGCTTATTTTACGACTACCTGGTTAGCAATACCATTCAAAGATTGTGGAAATCTGACTGTTGCCAAGAGAAGATTTAATGAAATACATTTTTCTACTTGAGTGGTTGTAGAAAACGCATTTGGATTGCTCAAAGGAAGATTTCGTAGATTATTAAAGTTCACGGATCACAAGGATTTATGCGCAGTTACAAATTTAATTGTAAGTGCATGTATTCTTCACACCATTTGCATAATAAAAGATGACCTGTGAATATAGTGAGCCTACAGAACCACCATATGAAATACCAGCGGAACATTTCACTGAGGAACAAATTTTAAACCGCAGACCAAATCTTCGCAAAATCTTGTTTAGTTATTTATTTGAGCAAAATATAATTCAACGATAAAATTTATAAACACAAAAAGATTATTTTATTTTCATACTTAAATTGTTGTAGGTGCAACATCCTTAGTTAAGTTATTATACAATAATAAAAACTAAAATACATTTAAATTCCATAATTAATTAAAAACTTCAAGTTTTTGTATTTTGTTTAAAAAAAAAAAAAACAAAAGGTTTCTATTCCATTCTTTACCATCTTATATTATGAAGCCTGATTTGGTTTGAGTTAAAAAAAATTATTTTTCTCAAATTCACAACTTTTGTGTTTTTTAGTCGTCGACTTTTATGTATATAAAAAGGAAATATTTACAAGCGATAGTTCAAATCTAAATTTTGCATATCACTTGTAGAAGGTCGATGAAAATGTCTACTTTTCATAAAAATGATACTTCAGGAAAAACGCGATTCACGGTTTATCCATTACATTTTTAATTTGTTGTTTAAAATATTTAACCATTAATATATTTGAAGAAATTTTGGTCTTTTATAAGAAGTGAACAATTTTGCTTTAAAAACTGTTGCTGTTTTTTTTAATAGGGCTCTGGGAATCCAAAATGGTCTGTCGGATCTACTTTCGGAAGTACAGACATCGGAAGATCAAGATATATCTTTTATAATGATATTGGTGTTATATGAAAAGTATTTTAAAATTAAAATTATATACAGGTCTGTTCCGTAATCCGTATGTTTTTAATTACTTTTCATTTAGGAGGCTTTTTGATGAAAATGGTTAGTCACACGATAAAAAGTATTAGAATCTTTTTTTGTGGGGAATTATAGGTTCTACATATGTATAACATTGATTAAGAAAATATTCTTAAAAAACCGCAAAAAGTCAAAAAATTTGACTTTATCGAATATTTCTGAAACAGTTACTTATTCGGAAATATAAATCGATATTATTTTTAGAATCTGTAATTCTTCACAAAAAAGATTCTAATACTTTTTATCGCGTGACTCAAAATTTTCATGAAAAGCCTCCTAAGTGAAATGTAATTGAAACCACGCGGATTACGGAACAGGCTTGCTGGGTTAATAATAAATTTTTTGGGAAAAAAAATGGTTTTTTGGGAAAATATGGGGTGAATTTTTGAAGTTGCCATGTCTCGAAAGCTGTGACTCAAAAAGTTTTGTGACTAAATTGAGCTCCTTAAAATACCTTTCATATGACATCAAAATCCATCCAGGGGTTCCCAGCTCATACCAGTTTTTATAAGATATATTCTGATCTTCCGATGACTATACCTCCGAAAGTAGATGCGCTCAGAGGTTGTTGTTGTTGTTGTTGTAATTAATTCCCAGACTACATTCAAGTAATACAGTCAAAGTAACTCCTCCCATTCCTGAATTGTTTTCTTTGAGGGCCTATGAAAGTTTGTATCTCTAGGGTATCTACCATTTCATTGGCATCATATTCCTTGTGTCCTGTTATATAGATTCAACTAGAATCACATCGCTACTCCTGGATAGAGCTTGAAGAAGTTTAAAACATCTCTAGATTAGCTTTGACTATATTAACGACATTTTTCACTTTAATACCAACAAATAATTAAAATTGTGTTTGTAACATTTTGCATAATCGAAAATATAGATTTTTGAGGTTATAGCTCCATTTTTAAGAATATATTTCGAGGAACCTCAACTTCGATTAAATTTATCTTTACACTGTTTTAAACAAAAAATTCATAAAGCTTTCAGGAAATGTCGTAAAAACTACCATAAAAATGATTTTTGCGCTCCTATAACTTAGTCAATTTTAATCAGTTATTAATTCATTGTTAAAAGCGTTGTAAATTTTTCCTTTAAAGTGGTGAAAAAATAAATTCGATTAAGACTAGGTTTCACGAAATACATTTCTTAAAATGGAGATATAACCCCAAAAATGGAAATTTTCGATTATCTCGAGAACGGCTCCTAAGAAAAAAAAAAATAATTCGATTTTCGGACTCAGCGAGCTCAAATAAGTTTAAAAAATACGGTTTGCAAAATGTTACAAACACAATTTTAATTATTTGTTGGTATTAAAGTGATATAGTGGCAACGACGAAGTAGTTAGGCCCGAAGCTAAGCCCGCTATAAAACGTGCTAGTAACAAAAGTTCGACGTGGTTGAAGTAATAGCAAGCAAAAAACATATTACCAGCGGCCAAAAAAAGTAGACAACAAATGAAGTAGGTACCTTTTCTGAAAAAAAAAGGGAATTTAAATAATACTTTTTAAATATAATATAGAAATCTAGCGAAGTAAATATTGTATACGTAATATATTATTCCCAATGACATCAACTAACGATAATCTTTCTCAACAAACCTTATCTTTTAACTTTTTAAAACTTTTAACAAATACAATTTAGTCCTTTAGTATTACAACTCAAGGTAAAAAAAGGCAACTAAAAACGTACTCTTTCAAGCAAATATCAAACGAAAGATCTCATAGGAGAAGAGTACAGGCAAAAATTACTAGAAATCACTCTGTCGGAACATGCCCAATTTTATGGTCAAAGTTCAAGAAAATCAATTTTTTTTAATAACTTGCTCATGTTTACTTTCACAGAAAAATTTCCGACAAGTTTTATACATAGTTAAAAAAATTTCCTATGAAACAATGTAAAAACTATTATCATTCGAGTTATAGTTTAGGAGATAACTTTGTCAAAAACGGATGGAATTATTTTAATGAGACTTAAGATATTGGTATTGCAGGAAACACAGCTGCTGATAATGCTGCTAAGCTTGCAACAAAGACACCAACTTTTGCTTATGCCACAACTTTTAAAAAAGACATATGGAATGCAGTTGATCAAAAAATACTAGATACTTATTAATAAATCCCACTGATCAGCCTATTCTCACCGCTACAAAAGCATCAATCCGAATCAAATTACATCTACCTATCCGATTGCAATAAATAGAAGAAAAACAATAGCTTATTAGATTTGTACAGCTAAGTTTAAAGGCCTGTTCCGGGAACCGTGCGATTTCAACTACTTTCCATTTAGGAATCTTTTGATGAAAACGGTGAGTCGAACGATAAAAAGTATTACAATCTCTTTTGTGGAGAACTACAAGTTATATAAATAACGTAGATTTGTATTGGCGAAAACGTGACCGTTTAGTAAATATTCTTAGAAACCCGTAGTCGAAAAATTCAATTTTTTCGATTATTTCCTAAACGGTCTTTATGAATTCTAGGCGTCAGCTTAATATCTTTTGTTCCTATATTGTTTTTAGCAATGGACGCGAATGGCCTAAACCTGGTCGAAAACCATCTGTTCGCGTCAAAAATATAATTAAAAACGTTCGTGAGCGTATTTGGCGAAATCCAGAAGAAAGTGCAAGTAAACTCGCTATAGATTTTAAAATATGCCGACGATCAATGAGTCGTACATTACGACATGATCTTGGATTGAATGCCTACAAAAACCAAAAAATGCTCGAATTAACCGATATCCAGAAAAAAGCTAGAGTGAAAAAATGCAGGGATAGCTTGGCATGAGGGTGATGAAAAGATGTTCCAATTGTAAGACAGTTAGAATCAACTAAAAAACTAAAGAGTTTGGCTTAGTATTATAGCAGAAATGTTTTGCAGAGCTTCTATTTAGAAGGAAACGTCAATAAATTATGTAAGGTGTTTTTCCCAAATGGAAGAAATCATTCATATTATCCTTAGGATTTTTTTTAAGAAAGCGTAAGAAATGATGAACACCTCCCCTAGGTCTAACGTATATTATTGACAGTCTCCAAGGTATGATCTAGTCAACCATTTCTCTGTTTAAATCATTACTTATCACCTATCCTTACTATACATCTTATGACTCAACTCAATACGAACCTCAATAAATTTTCTTAAGTCTGCCTCCTACTAAATAGCTCTATAAATTAATCTACTTCAGAAAATCATCTTTTAAGAACAGTGAAAAATATACAACTTTCCATGCTCGGTTCCATGTTGAGGTTTGCACCATTTTTTGAAAATTAAGAGAAAAAATACATTTTTTAAATACAATAATACATGAAACTTTATTACATATTCAAAATTTAAAAAAAGACACTTTATTAATTGGAAAATTACCAATTTAATATATAATTTATTCTGCTGTCGCACCCGGATACCTTTCAATTAGCATAGCAACGCCTTGACCACCAGCCGCACAAGCTGCTACTACACCCAATTGACCGTCCCTTACCAAACGATTAGCCGTATGCATACAAAGACGTACACCGGTTGCGGCAAACGGATGTCCAATTGATAGCGAACCACCCCAGCTGTTCCATTTACTTAAATCAGGTGCACCATATTTTTCTGGCAAATTCAAATAAGTTTTACAAAACCAGTCTGAATCCAAAGCTTTTAAATTGGCAATAATTTGTCCGGCAAAAGCTTCATGAATTTCCCATGAATCGATGTCTTTTACTGAAAGACCAGCCTTTTTTAATAGTTTTTGTATACCATAAGCAGGACCAAGCAATAGTTATGATTGATTTAATTTTATTAGTTTTACTTAATTTTTCATTTTGACAATAGGTGCATGTGGATCTTATTTTCACAATTAACTTTTTTCCCCTCTTGCGAACAACCACATGTTAATTTTGACAACCAACTTAACTTTAGGAGCATGTGGATCTCATTTTGACAATTAACTTTTTTTCAGCAGCTCTAAAGCTATTGCAAATTTGCTGCTGCAATGGAAGCTGATGGCTTAACAAATGAACAAACTGAAAAGGTACTACAGTCCAAGATCTGATGGGCATTGAGATATAAATGTTTGTCGCGATGTATTGATACGGCATCAGTGTGATCTGGAGGTGAATAAAAAGTTGCATTAGATTTCTTTTTGTTTCATTTTTTTTTGCAAATTTCCAATTTTAGGTCAGGTGCACCATATTTTTCTGGCAAATTCAAATAAGTTTTACAAAACCAGTCTGAATCCAAAGCTTTTAAATTGGCAATAATTTGTCCGGCAAAAGCTTCATGAATTTCCCATGAATCGATGTCTTTTACTGAAAGACCAGCCTTTTTTAATAGTTTTTGTATACCATAAGCAGGACCAAGCAACAGTTATGATTGATTTAATTTTATTAGTTTTACTTAATTTTTCATTTTGACAATAGGTGCATGTGGATCTTATTTTCACAATTAACTTTTTTCCCCTCTTGCGAACAACCACATGTTAATTTTGACAACCAACTTAACTTTAGGAGCATGTGGATCTCATTTTGACAATTAACTTTTTTTCAGCAGCTCTAAAGCTATTGCAAATTTGCTGCTGCAATGGAAGCTGATGGCTTAACAAATGAACAAACTGAAAAGGTACTACAGTCCAAGATCTGATGGGCATTGAGATATAAATGTTTGTCGCGATGTATTGATACGGCATCAGTGGGATCTGGAGGTGAATAAAAAGTTGCATTAGATTTCTTTTTGTTTCATTTTTTTTTTACAAATTTCCAATTTTAGGTCGCTTTTCAAGAACAATTGAACATACGCAAAGGTCGCCCCACAATGTTTGCTGCTTCACGCGATGTGCGCGCCCCGGCAGTTATAAATGATAATTTTTTGCAACAAATATTTTCTGCAAATATGCCTGGAGTTGGGCCAATACTGTCATAATTGGCTACATCATTAATTTTGTATTTCAATATTGCTACTCAACGTTTTCGTCGATAATCAGCACATTTTTGAGCAATGATGAGAGAAGTAAGTATAAAAAGTGTAAGACCGTGTTATTCCAAGCAACGACTCCTTCCTTGTGCGCCATTACCACATACAATTTAATAAAAAAAAAATATAATTTAAATTTACACTTTGATTAATTTCAGTTGTTACTGATCCACTTGGAGATGTAATGAGCTTTATACGCGCTTACAATGAAAAATTTCCATCACATCCAGTCTTTTACCAACGCAAATACGCGCAGGCTTTAAACAGGAATTAAGTTTTTTACTTAGATCCCATTAACAATCCAGATGTTGAATCATTTTGCAGTCAAACATTCGCTTCTCAATCCGTCATTAATTATATAAATCACAATACACTTTTCTGGGCATGTGATATTGCTTCACCCGAAGGATATCGCGTATCGCATTCTATTAATGCGCGTACTTATCCATTAATGGTTGTAATAGGTTTGCGTGCGAATCGCATGACCATAATGGGACGTTGAGGGTGACTGCACACCGGAAGAATTAGTGCGACGTCTTCAGACAGTAATTTCAGCAAACGATGTATGGTTGAGTCAGGCCCGCGCTGATCGTTTAGAACGTAATTTTACGCAAACATTACGTCAGCAACAGGATGAAGCATATCATCTAAGTTTGAGAACCGATGAAGAAAAAGAACGCGTGAAGTGCAAGATGAGGCCGAACGTGTGCGTAAAGAGGTTGAACATAAGAAAGAGGTATATAATAAATTTTAATTGTGCAATTTAATTATACTGTACATTTATTAATTTTTTTCATAATAACGCAGCAAATTGCAATACTGAAAATTGAATTGGCCGAACGTGTGCCTTCAGAGCCCCCACCAGATGATCTGTTTAAGCTCGTATTGAGCGACGTTTTAAGAAAACAGATTCAATGCTTGTAAGTTTTCTTTGTGAGCATAAAATTTAACAAAATTATTTGAATTTGTTCTTTCCACAGGATGTTTACAACTATCACTTTTGTCATCCATCGTCACCAGATGAGTTTGAAATAACAACAAATTTTCAAAAACGTCTTCTCTACGCCACAAATTCAGCTGCTTCTGCAAATGTTGCAACAACATCGAATGAAAGCGGTAATACTAATGATGAAGAAACTTTAGTTGAAGTTGGTTTAAAAAATCGCGAAATTCTTTTTGTCAACGATATAGAGGCGTAATAAATATAGAAATTTTAAAAGAAAAATATTCCAAAACAACTTGAATCTTACATCATAACCAAACCCTAACCAGATATCAACTTATTTAGACAAAATAAAAAAATTTTAAAAAAGGTTAATAATAAAATTTAATATAAGTACATAACACTATAGAATAGTTAACTAATGTTTGTGGCATGAATTAATTTTTTTTGCTGAAAATGGTCCATTTTGACCATATAACGAGGCTTTTCAAGAGATTTGCACATTCTTTGAATTTCCTTACTTAATTTGCGACCAGATCAGGGCTTGAATCGCCGCATCAGTGTACGTACATCTCGTGATGTGAAATCATGCCAATATATTTGTATTTTATGTCTACGTTAAAACAAGTTCATGCCTTTAAAGTCTTTAAAAATTTTAAGGATATTGTGTAAAAATGGCGTCCATCGCAAAATTTAAATTTCATTTAGGTTTTTTTTCCTTTATTTGTAAGTTTGTTTTCAAAATATCTATTTAAATTTTTGCTTGAATTTATTTTTATAGACAACTAGCCTTCTTTGCCCGCTCCGCTAGGCATGTTTGTTTTGTTTTTTGATTCCCAATAGCTTAGAAGTTATACAGGGATAAAATTTTGATTTTCGCCACTGCCACGTCACAATAAAAATTTAGGTATTTTGAGAAAGTTAAATTCATTTCAAACCATCTTAAAAATTGGCAATGGCATAGCTGGAGTGTCCCAGGAAACCATCAATTAAGGCTTGTTGATAGTTTGCCTTAGATGTTTTTCCTGTAGTACATTTAGATATTCTTCGTTTTGACTATGAAGCCTTCGTGTGACCTTCGGGAAGCATCGGGTGTTCCAAAAAACTATCAATTGAAGTTTATTGATGGCTAACCATGGATTTTTTCCGATTAACCAATGAAGGCGCATACGAAAGGTTTGGTAGCCTCGCGCAATCCCAAACGGCGGGAATGGATTGTTCATAATATCCAGTAACCACATAGCAAAGTCTGCCGCCAATCCCTTGAGTGAAAGCTACAAGGCAAGTATAGGTGGTAGACTACGAATCACCTTGGGAAAAAGGTTGTCGATAGGGAAATCTAAGGATCGTGAAAGAAATAAGTCATGGAGATGTTTTATTTTGGCCTTAGCAGGAGAATACAAACAAAACTAATTTAGTTTTCTAGATAAAGACTAAGGTGATGTTTCTGCAGATTACTTGATAAACGAAATTACAAAATTAATATACTTTGTGAGAAATGCGTTGTAAAATGAATCAGTATAAAAACTTTGGGTTTACAAATTTTTTTTATTATTTATTATTTTATATATTTTTGGACATGTAAACTTGAAGAATATATACTAAATACAAAATTATTCTTTTTATGAATTAGTAAAGTAATGAAAGAAAAAATTATCTTCAACTAAAACCAATAGAAAAGTAAGAATATAACATAAAGATATAAGAGTTTAAAATATTAGAAACAATTAATCGAAAATTGTCCAGTATTTTAAAACCATAATGCATTAGTAAAAAAAAAAAACATTAATGCTACATATTCAGTTGCGTATAATCTTTCAAGCGGGTCGGTCGTGTCGATTTGTTCGTCTTGGTTTTTTTTCTTACGTAGCCATTTTGAATTGTGAATTTTTTCCTTCACAAATATTTTGTGCATTTTTGGTTTTTTTGTTGTTTTTTCTCCTTTGCACAATTTAATTTGAAACTTTTTAACTTTTTTTTCGATTGTGAAGTTGGGCAAAGACTGTTTTTGGCAAAAATAAGTCCATCAAATTCGGTAAAAAATAAAGATGGCGCTAAGGCGTCATCAAAAAACTTAGGTGGGGTTTTTAAAGCTTCTAAAAATGATCTTGATTTAAAAAATCATAAGCTGTTGGTTAAAGATCCTTCACATTTTGAAGAATACTTTATCAATATGAGTAATAACAATAAAAAACTTAAAATTGATGAATCCAGTGCGATGGATGATGAGGATGTTGCCTCTTTGCCAGGTAGTGATGTGATGACAGGTGAAAAGAATACATGTGAAGAGAATACAAGTGTTTTAAATCCAGGTTCTGGCGCAATTAGTGTCATGAATCCAAATTCACAAACGGAAAAAGAAAGTGTTTTTTATTCATCCAGTCACTTTGGTGAGTTTTGTGTGTTGGTCGATACGTCGAGTGCAGAGTCTTGTAGAAACAAACGTGTGAGAAATGGACTGTATCTCTTTGAAAAAATCAAGGAGTTTAAGTTTGCAGGAATTAAATCAATAGTTGCTATTGGTGTCACCCTGTATAAGGTAAAATTTGAAAATGCTGCTTCGGCAAACATGTTTATTGGAAATAAAGATTTGTTAAAAAAACACATTCGGCCATTTGTGCCCAAGAGTTTCGTGGAAACTTACGGTGTCATCAATGATGTTCCTGCTTATCTTACTGATGATGAGATTAAGAGTGGTATCTCTTCATCGATTCAGGTATTATCAGCTAGACGTTTTCTAAGAAAGGACCATGAGAGCGGTGTTTTTTCTCCAACTTATTCGGTCAAAATTGGTTTTGCGGGCAATACTATTCCCAATGATGTAATCTTGAATTATACAGTGCTAAAAGTGCGCAATTATTTTCCTCCACTAAGGCAATGCCTAAACTGTGGTCGAATTGGCCACACGCAAAAGTCATGTAGATCAACGAAAAGATGCTTGAAATGTGGAGATGACAAGTGTCAAGGAGAGTGTATTGAAAAGAGTTGTATTTTGTGTGGCAGCAAGGAGCATTTATCTTCTGACAAGGATAAGTGTCCCAAATGGAGGGAAGAGACCAATTTGCAAAAGATAATGACGGTTAAAAAGATATCAAGACGGGAGGTTTTCGAGAGTTTTTCATCGAATCAGCTGAATCCGTATAATCTCTTGGCGGATTATGATGGGAGTTTTCCTGAGTTGAGGTCAAACTCTAAAAATGTTAAAAACAACGTTATTGAAGCAAATAAAATTGCGACGCCCCAGAGATATAGCCACTATCTTAGGAGTTTTCCGATTGCTGGGAAGCAAAATCCGCACTTTGCTCAGCCTGATTTGTGGCAAGGAGAAATGGCGGGTAAAGTTTTTTCCAAAAAAAATGTTCATAAGGTAAATGAATTAGAATCTACCACTACGGAGCTGGTGAAATTTTTGGTTGACTTTTTTAAGAAAAATGAAAACAACACAGCTTTAAATGCTGTAACACATTTCAGTGATAGATTGAAAAAACTTTTCGTGGAAATAGACAGTGAAATAATCTCCAATGGGAGTGAAAATACTGCAACACAATTGTCAGTCGCTTAAAAAAAACTCTAGTTTTATTGAATATCACTTGAACTATTATAACTATGATTTTGTTTGTCTCAGTGAAGTATACTCACATGATTGGGTATACAATAAGCCTGCTAAAATTCTTAATTTTAATCTTTTACATAAAACAAGGTCTGATGGCTATGGTGGTGTAGCTATTGGTCATAAAAGAAATATTCGTGTAGAAAAAATTGTGTTTCAATCAACTCATGACATAATTATCCTTAAAACTCTTAATATGAAACCTAATTTTACATTATGTGCTATATACTTTGAACCATCTTTAAGTTTGTCAGAATTTGAGAGTGAATTAAATCGATTACTTGTTTTTCTTGATAATTATCAAAATGTCATTTTTCTTGGTGATTTCAATGCGAGAGCAACGGTTTTTGGTGACTCTATAGATTCTTCGCGAGGTAGAAAATTGGTAAATGTAATAAACAGTTTTGGTTTGTGGTGTATCAACGATGGATCTTTCACTTTCAATGCAAGCAATCCTGCTATGAGTACGAGTGGTTCAGTTCTGGACTTAACTTTTGTGAATTTTAACATGGATTTTAATTGGTCTGTCTCCCCTATTAATTTGGGTGGTAGCCATCATCATCCAATTACTATCGAGTTCAATAATGCAAGCCCTAACTCTACGAAATTTTTAGCTAAGAGAAAACTTCTACAGCTCTTACAGGATGCAGTCTTTGATTCTAGTTCGGAGCAGGTAGAGCAAACTTTTCAGGAAAACATTAAGTGTGCTACGTATGTGCTGGATCGATCTAAATCTCCCAAATACTGGTGGAAGGATGAGCTCAAGCCCATTTACAGAAAGTACTTAGCAGCGATGAAAAAAAGTGTCAAGTTTCCAAATGTAAATAACTTCGAAGAGGCTTTACAAGCAAAAAAAATATGGAAAGATGCTGTCAAAAATGCCAAAACTCAGAATTTTCAGGAAAAAATCGATCATCTTAATAATAATCCCAGTTCCAGGGATGGTTGGAGATTTGTTAAAAATTTAAAAGGGAGTCATTTATCGGATCTAAGCTCATGGAACAATGCTAACAATTTGGCTTATCTCAACTTTCTGAAAAATCAGGTGCCTGCCAGTGCACAATCGACAAACAGTGTAATCTGTGGAACAGAGGAACATTTTGTGACCTTCTCTTTTGAAGAATTTATCAGAGTCCTTAACAACAAAAATAAATCTTCGGCGGGTGGTGAGGATAAAATTACATATGAGATGATTCGTGCAGTGTCTGATGTTGCCAAAGCTAGCATTTTGACTTGCTTGAATGATGCTTTCATTGATTGTCACATTAAAGATTCATGGAGAACCATTAAGATTGTACCTATTCCTAAAAGAAACAAGGATTTAAGTGACTTTCGAAACTATAGACCAATTTCGTTAATTTCAGTGCTTTTGAAATTACTAAATCTAATGGTCAAGGAGCGAATAGTTAATCAATTGACTGAATCGGAATTTTTTTCAAAGCGCTGCTTTGCGTACCAGAAAGGAAAATCAACATCTATGTGTTTGAATGAACTTCTTCATCGGTCTGCACTTTTAAAACACACTGGCGAAAAGGTAATTATTCTCACTTTGGATATAAGCAATGCATATAACTGTGTACAAATAAATAAATTAGTCACAGCTTTGAGAGTGGCTGGCTTATCAAATATTTTCACACTGTGGATTGAAAATTTCTTGAATAAACGCTTCTTAAAGTTGGGCAATGATTCAGTTGAGGTAAATGATGGTCTGCCACAGGGGAGTTGTCTTTCTCCACTACTGTTTAACATTTATACTAAAGGACTCTTCTCTATTGAAGATGAGTGCACTGATTTATTTCAATTTGCTGATGACTTTATAATTTTATCTCATAATGCTGACTTTGAAGTGGCAGTTGATAACATGAAACTCAAAATAAAGAGATTTCATGACAAATGCAAGCATCTGAATCTTAGTTTTAATCCTGAAAAATCTAACATAATGTACTTAGCCAAGGGAAGTTTCAAAAGAGTGTCAGTGTTGTTAGGCAATGTTGAAATCCCTCAGGTGAAGTCTCTCAAATTTCTGGGTAGAAACATTAATGCTTCTCTGACGGTGGGTGAGCACTACTCTCGTATCTTTGAAGAAGCAGAGAGGAGCACGAGGTTGATAAAAATGCTAACTTCTGTTAAAAGTGGTCTATCGCCCAAAATTGCAATTAACTTCTTCAAGAGCTTTGTCAGATCAAAAATTGAATATGCAAGAACAACAGCTGCAAATACTCCTAAATCGGTTAATCGCAGGATTTCAACGTTTCAAAATGCAACCTTAAGAAGATGTTTAGGTCTCACTCCATCAACACCTGTTCACATAATTTATGTGCTAGCTGATGAGCTGCCTCCTGAGGAAAGAGCCAAGTTTTTGACTGCCAAGGAAATCATCAAGTTAAAAAGGTCTAATAAGCAGTTATATAGATCTTTTGCTGATTGCAATCCAATAAAATCTAGTTACAGTTCAGTTTATCATCATTTTAAGCAGATTTTTACTCGCACAAATGTGGACTTTTTCTATCAAAAAAGCCAGAATATCAAGGTTTATGGAAATAATACAGCATATAAAAAGCACAATGTTTCTCGTCAACAGTTTCAAGCTGAATTTTGTTCGAAAATTGATTTCTACAAGAATAAAGATTTTGTGATTTTTGCAACAGATGCTTCTGTTGGAGTCTCGTCAGCAGGCTGTGGTGTGTATGATGTTCTCAACAATCATAAATATTATTTTAAAATTGACTTTAAGTGTTCCAGTATGTTTGGTGAATTGTGGGCGGCACGCAAAGCAGTTGACATTGCAATTGAAAATGGTGCCAAGCGTATGGCTATTTTCACTGACAGTTTATCTACTTGCAAACTTCTGCAAAAAAATAACTCTGATGACTATTGTGCTGCGTATATACACCAAAAAATTGACGACTGTAAAATTGATGAATGTCATTTCATTTGGACTCCCAGTCACGTTGGCATTGCCATAAATGAAACAGCTGATCAGATTGCCAGGTATGCCGTTGAGGTTGGTGCACCTTTGGATTCGATGCTCACTCCAAAGGAAGCTATCAAGGCTATTAAAAATATACTTCGAACTGAATGGAATGACAACTTCAGAAATGCATCTCAAACCAAAGGTGTTTTTTTCGCATCTATCTTTCCATCAATACCAGAAAAGCCATGGTATAAGAAAATGAATTTTACTCCAGCTGAAACAAAATCACTAAATAGACTTTTTTCGGGTCACTCCTACAACAAAGTTTACTTGCATAAAATTGGTGCTGTATCCTCCAACCTGTGTGACAATTGCAATGTTCCTGCTTCGATGGAACATCTTATCTTTAGCTGCAACTCCTTTGCATCATTTCGATCTAAACATACCATTTTTCAAAAATTTAACAACATTGGTTCGCTTTTAAAATCCTTCAATGGTGATAATTACAAAGAACTTTTAAATTTTATACGGGAATCTAAAATTGACTTTTAAGAAAAATATTAAGAAAAAAACTATAATCAGAAACTTTCAGACTTAAAAAAAAAAAAAAAAAAACAACAAAGTGATTCGTAATCACTTACTACTAAATCATTAAGTGGGAAACCCTGGTCTTTTAAGTTTACAACTTTGACCATTCTAAATCACAACCCAAAAAAAAAAAAAAATGCTACATATTTAGCTCGGATTATAATATTATTTCTTTCGAGTTGCACGCATGGTTGGGAGCATCCTCTTGTTGCTCTTTAACCTCAACTTGGCTGACAGGTATAGTCAGTGCCTCCAATTTGCGACCTCGGCCACGAGCTTTCGTTGGCGTCGAGGAAACTTCTATTACATCTTCTTCTATTAAGGCCTTTCGCTTACTACGTTTAACTGTAGGAGAGTCATCTCCCTGGCCTGCAGCATTCCTTTTCTTAGCTGAAGCAGCTGTTGATGTAGGAGTATCAACCTTTTGTACAGCAATTGTTTTTTCATCTTCATCACTTTCACCATCGATTGTTGTTGCTGATTCTAATCTTTGCTCTCGCTTTGAAAGCTTCCCAATTAATTAATTAATATACAACTTTCCATGCTCGGTTCCATGTTGAGGTTTGCACCATTTTTTGAAAATTAAGAGAAAAAATACATTTTTTAAATACAATAATACATGAAACTTTATTACATATTCAAAATTTAAAAAAAAACGGAGTTTTACTTAATTTTTCATTTTGACAATAGGTGCATGTGGATCTTATTTTCACAATTAACTTTTTTCCCCTCTTGCGAACAACCACATGTTAATTTTGGATTGTAATTGTGAAGTGAAAAAAAAAAAAAACATGACAGATTGAGTTTTCTGATTTTCCCCAGTATAGACATATTAATAACCATGTTCACGATCCGATGCAAAAGGTCTTGCATCATAGCATTTGTAAAAAGGTGTTGAAAAATGTTGCTATACAACAAAATATATAGGATTGAATTTAAATTTGCATTTACATTTTCTATACTAAAAACCTATAGCATAAAAATATCATGTCATTTTTCAAATAAAAATTTTTTGTTTATGCTCTCGTTCTCTTTGCTCATACGATTTTATCAGAGAAATAAATTTTTTCGAAGCTTGCAATGTTTATACTTTTTATATTGCTCACAATCCAGTGGAAATTATTGCTATTTTGCTACTTTGCAAGTCTAAATGCTCCGGATTATGAACACGGCTATAATGTTATGTGTAATGCAATGTGGCTCAAAACATTAAAATATATTTCGATTTATTCTAAATCTGGTTGCAAAAGACAGACAAAAAAGAAAACGATGAAGTTGTTTTGCAATTTCTTATTAGAAAATACTGAAGATACTACTTTTTCAAGTAACTTGGGTAAAAGTGCGCATAATTTTTGCATTAGGTTTTTCGAAAAATAGAGATATTTGGGGTTAATATGCGAAAAAAAAAAAAAACTTTTGTTACTTTTGAGGTCAGTTGTAGACTGCACAAAATTGTTTTTTATTTTTTTTGTATAATTCAGTACTACTTTTTACCTTCAAAATAAGCACTTAAAAATAGCTAAACAATAATTACTTCAAATATTATTGCAGATTTCAGATGATGTCATGAAATCCAAAGTTATATCGTTTTACCCGTTTTATGGGATTTCAAGATGTCGGCCATAACTTTTAACCCTTTAACTGTTTAATGTGAAATGTTTCTGCTTATAAAAGTTTGCAATTATGATCAAAAGTTGCGTGTTGGTTTTTTAAAAAATATATATTTTTATTCGTTGTTAACAAACAAAATTTATTTTATTGATAAAACAATATCACATAAAATCGTTTTGTAACGGTAATTTCAGCTATTGTGAGTTAAAATAAACAAAGTTGCCATACTAATGAATATTCTAAAATGTGCATTTTTTCAAAGATCTTTATTTGCCTTTTTAAGGAACAATTGATTCGTTTAATAATTATACGAATGCGATTTTTTTTATCTTCACGACGAGTATACTCGACATAATGCAAAAATTTTTCATTTCGCTCGACATAATGCGAAAAATTTTCATTTCGCTCTGACGAGTATACTCGACATAAACAGTTAAAGTGTTAAAGGAAGTATTGTATGGCATTTTTTAAGTGCTCATTTTAAAGAAACATAATAGAACTACGTGATACATTTGGTAAAAAAATAATGAAAATTTTGTGTAGCTTGCATCGAACCAAAATAGCCATTTTTCATGAGTTTGACCTGAAGTATCTCAAAATCTTTTTATTTTGACCTCGGATTCGGATTCAACGCATATAGTTACTTCGGAAATGCTTAAAAACAAAAGCTTGTTGGTATGTGTTATTTATTTAGAGAATTTATTACGTGCCATTTTTGACTCGGTAGTCCAAGGGTTAAGATTTTTTTCAGAATTGTTCTTTTAGTCTAGGAAGTTATGAATTTTGACCAAAAAACTGTGCCTTTTGGTGGTAATGGGAAAAAATTTTGCGAATTTTAGCGTAGCGAGCCTTACAGGCAGCTCTTTATACCGAAAAAACATTTTGGATTACATATTTTTTCTAAAAATTAAAACAGTTGCTAGAGTAAAATTAAGCCATAAAAGCACGTTGATTTGATATTTTGCTGATGAGAATATGTATTTACATTTTTAAAATTTATCAAAAAATTTTGATTTTTAGTTAAAGAGAAATCATAGTCATTTATAAACGCAATAAATTCCATAGAGATGATTTATTTTAAATGTATGCTTCCCCTAGGGATTACAGAAAAATACAAATACTATAATATAATAACCTTTTCCAAATACAATATTTTTCAGCGTATGGTCTTGATACAATGATTATTTTTTGGAATGTTGCTTTTTCGTTGGTATTGTCGTCGCGTTTCCATTATAATTGCGCCTCTTTTCCAAAGGAGGTCCAAGCGGAATTTTTGTTTTAATTTATCCCTGGAAAAATTAGAGATGTCGCTAAAGTAAACTTTACATGAAATTTGCACCAACATTTCGGCAGTTTCTTGTATTGACACTTCATCGTGCATGGATTTGATTTTGCATCCAATACAGTTAATGGATACAAAATCAAAGCCATATACATTGAAGTCAATATAAGCAACGGCCCTTATTTTACTTGCTTACCCGCAATGAAACATTACTGGTGAAGTAATAAAAATGGATGAAATCAAATTCTGAACAACGAAATATTCTGAAATATTGAAAATTTAATTAATTTATTAATGGGACTGGCTATTCGGGGGGACAAGCGTACGCGAAAGCTGAATTAGCGTACGCGAAAAAAAGCTTTCGGAAAACTTCCGTACGCGAAATCCAGTGAAGTTCTTCCCCCGGGTAGCTTGATGACGCATGATTAATTTTGTGTTGCAGCGCACGCTAAAAAATGTTGCGTACGCTGCGCGCAATTTGGGTAGCAAACTATGTGTTGGATATATTATAGATTGATCCGCGGCCGAAGGCCGGGAACAATTTTACTTTATCGACTGTTGTTTTTTTTTATTTTTTATTGCCCAAATAGGGCTCTGAGAATTTATTACAACAATAACAACAACAGCTTCTGGTCGAACCTACTTTCGGAGATATAGCCATCGGAAGATCGGGATATATCTTTTATAAAAATCGGTATAAGTTGGGAACCCCTGGATGGATTTTAATTTAATTTAAATATTGATGTCATATGAAAGGTATTTTACCGTGCTATACAAAGTTTTTCAATTTGAGTGATAGTTTTCGAGATATGACAATTTTTCAAAAATGCACCCCATTTTTTTCCCCAAAAAACCGTTATTTTTCCCAAAAAATGTATTATTAACCTATAATTTTAATAACTTAATTAGAAATTTATTTCCTTTCATTTGATATACATGTATCTGAAATTGCATCATTAATAGATTTCTATAGAAAAAAACAAAAATGGACCAAATCAATTTTTTGGAAAATAGGAACTTTTAACAACAACAATGCCAGGACAGACAACAACAACTTTACTACTACTACAACAACAGTAATATTACATAAGAGTAGGGGTAATTGGGCGGCCGCTGCTCAGGATTTTTTTAAAATAATAAGTAGCTGCTGCGCTTGTACAAGTAGCTGATTCTCTTTGTTGTTGTTGTAGTAGTGGTGATGTTGTTGTTGTAGTAGTGGTGATGTTGTTGTTGTAGTAGTGGTGATGTTGTTGTTGTAGTAGTGGTGATGTTGTTGTAGTAGTGGTGATGTTGTTGTTGTAGTAGTGGTGATGTTGTTGTAGTAGTGGTGATGTTGTTGTTGTAGTAGTGGTGATGTTGTTGTAGTAGTGGTGATGTTGTTGTTGTAGTAGTGGTGATGTTGTTGTTGTAGTAGTGGTGATGTTGTTGTAGTAGTGGTGATGTTGTTGTTGTAGTAGTGGTGATGTTGTCTGTTCCGGCATTGTTAAAAGTTCCTAATTTCAAGCAAATTGATTTTGTCTATTTTTGTTTTTTTTTTTTTTAAATTTATTAATGATGCAATTTCAGATACATGTTGCATATCAAATGAAAGGAAATAAATTGGGCTTCCTTATTTAGTTATTAAAATTATAGGTTAATAATACTTTTTGTGGGAAAAATAGCGGTTTTTTGCGGGAAAAATGGGGTGTAAAGCAATTATATAGCACGGTAAAATACCTTTCATATGATATCAATATTTTTAAAATCCATCCAGGGGCTTCCAACTTTTACCGATTTTTATAAAAGATATATCCCGATCTTCCGATCACTATATCTCCGAAAGTAGGTTCGACCAGAATTTGTAGTTGTACTGCACTTCCTAATATGCACAACAGCGTACGCAACATTTCGCGCACACTAAAATAATCACGCGTAACGAAGCTGCCCCGGGGGGAAAACACTTCACTGGATTTCGCGTACGCAAGTTTAGCGAAAGCTTTTTTCGCGTATGCTAATTCAGCTTTCGCGTACGCTACTTGAGCTTTCGCGTACGCTACTTGAGCTTTCGCGTACGCTACTTGAGCTTTCGCGTACGCTACTTGAGCTTTCGCGTACGCTACTTGAGCTTTCGCGTACGCTACTTGAGCTTTCGCGTACGCTACTTGAACTTTCGCGTACGCTTGTCCCTCCGAATAGATAGACTCTGTATAAATAGAAGTGATAAAGGACAATTAAATTTTTTGGCTTAATGTTACATGTCCGACTGTTGTTGTTTTTATTTTATTTTTTTTGCCCAGATAGGGCTTTGAAAATTAGTCACATCAACAATAACAACAACCTCTGAGCGCATCTACTTTCGGAGATATAGCCATCGGAAGATCGGGAAACCCCTGGATGGATTTCAAAAATATTGGTGTCATATGAAAGGTATTTTATTAGGCTATATAATTGCCCTACAAAGTTTTTCAATTTAGGTGATTGTTTTCGAGATATGACAGTTTTTCAAAAATTTACCCCATTTTTTTTCGCAAAAAACCGTTATTTTTCCCAAAAAATGTGTTATTAACCTATAATTTTAATAACTAAATTAGGAAGCCTAATTTATTTCCTTTCATTTGATATACAACATGTATCTGAAATTGTATCATTAATAACTTTTTATAGAAAAAAACAAAAATATACCAAATCAATTTTCTTGAAATTAGGAACTTTAAACAACAACAATGCCAGAACAAACAACAACAACAACAAAGAGGATCAGCTACTTATTATATTAAAAAAATTTAAAATTTTTATTAAAAATTGCGCGCGCAATTTGGCTAGCAAACTATGTGTTGGATATATTATAGACTGATCCGCGGCCGAAGGCCGCCGCGAAGCCGGTGTCGGATTTTTGGGAGTTTTAAATCCTGAGCTGCGGCCGCAGGCCGCCCAATTACCCCTACTCTTATGTAAAATTACTGTTGTTGTAGTAGTAGTAAAGTTGTTGTCTGTTTTAGCATTGTTGTTGTTTAAAGTTCCAAATTTGAAGAAAATTGATTTGGTCCATTTTTATTTCTATAAAAATTTATTAATGATGCAATTTTAGATACATAATGCATATCAAATGAAAGGAAATAAATTAGGCTTTCTAATTTAGTTATTAAAATTATAGGTTAATAACACATTTTTTTAAGAAAAATAACGGTTTTTTGCAAAAAAAAATCGGGTGAATTTTTGAAAAATTGTCATATCTCGAAAACCATCACTCAAATTGAAAAACTTTGTCCAGCAATTATATAGCCCGGTAAAATACCTTTCATATGACACCAATATTTTTAAAATCCATCCAGGGGCTCCCAACTTATACCGATTTTTATAAAAGATATATCCCGACCTTCCGATGGCTATATCTCCGAAAGTAGATCCGCTCAGAGGTTGTTGTTGTTGTAATTAATTCCCAAAGCCCTATTTGGGCAAAAAAAATAAAAAAAAACAACGACAGTCGGACATGTAAAATTGTTCCAATTTTTTTAAGCACTACTTGTATGGTATACCTCGATTAAAACTGCCGCTATCTTGCAAAAATGCTCTCGCCATTTTGGTTTCCAATCACAGACTATAGTCTGTGTTTCCAATGCCTAGTTTCCTTTTACCACTTCAATAAATTTTTAAGAAGTAAATATAAAAAAATTTTTAATGTCAAATGATTTTTGTGGCTGCCAGACTTTTGTTCTAGTTTAAGCAATTAGCTGGTCTAATGCTAGCCACACACGAGGCAACCGTTGCAGCATCTTGTTAAGCAGTGTACACACTATCAAAGTTTGTCGATTTTATTTTGATGAATTCGAATTTGTTTGGCATCACTAATCAAATCACTCTTCAAATTTCAGTTTTGCTTTGTACGCCGATGAGGTAACATCGCAATAGCGGATGAGTTTTGGCTATGAAAATTGAAGCGTCGATGAAAAACAAGGAAACTAATTATTAAAATGTTGTGGAAATAACATAAATTAAATCTTATTTGCAGAAATAAATTATTCCATCCATTGAAAAAACAATTAAAAATTATTTTGTTACTATTTTACAAAAAAAATATACTTTTGTACATAAATTTTTCAGTAGCTGCATCTAAAATTACACATGTACAAGCAAATCGGCTAGGAGGTTATTTAATAATTAAATTTAATTATTTAAGCTTTCTTTCAACCACAACCTTACTTAAAATAATGAAAACAACCCTTATAATATAAGAAAAAAATCATATTTCTCTTTAGTTTCATCATCCAAGCGACGTGCACTCGTTGAAATCTTGTTTTGAAATTAAAACACGCATACAGAAAAATGTATTTGCGTTCACATTTTCAAATAACTCATCAAATCACTCGTCAAATCAGCAAAAAATCAAAAATTTTTGATTTTCTTCAAAGTTTTTGAGAAATTTTTGATGAAGCGTTCTTGCTATCAAAAACTCATTAAATCTATAAAAAATTTTTTTTACGGCAAAGTTGGTGATGCCAAACAAATTCGAACTCATCAAAAAAATTTTTGCAATTTGATAGTCTGACCACCCCATTACAGCATCATATTTTGTTTGTTGACTACACACGTGGCAACTGTTGACGCAACCTCAGTACCGTGTGTAGTTGTGGCGTAGGAAAGACACAAGCGGAAGGAAAGTAAAATTTAATTTTTGAAATGGGTGACGTAATAAATGAGTTCACTGCAATTATTATAATTGACGAACTTTTGTACGAAAGTGAGGAAGAGGAAATGCAACCAAAAAAGCAAAAGAAAATTTAGTCGAAAAATTGGCTTTTAAAAAAAGACGAATTTTCGAACCAAAGGTTGCTGAAAGAACTCAAAAAAAATGAGTCATGCAATTGCCATGTTCCTTTCCTCTTTTTTTCACTCAATTTTACTTCACCCGAACTTTCTTATTCGCTTGTTTCCAACGGACTGACCAAGTAAATGTAGTCAACAATGATACACACGAAGCAACGGTTGCTTCAACATGGCTGTGTTGCTGCAACGGTTGCCTCGTGTGTGGCTAGCATAAGAGCTGGTTCACACGACAGATATTGCGGCATATTACACCTCGACTCGACGAGCAATATTTACGTTATAATTTATGTATATGTGACCTGGTCTATGAAAAGAGGGCATACGTGCGAAAATAAGTTTTCATGAAAACAACTGAAAAACAATTTTTAAAGGTCAATTTATGCGAATCTGCAAAAAATTGGAATTTTTTTTTTTTTTTTTTGACATCTAAGCACCCTTTTCATAGACCAGGTCACATATATAAAACTTTTTTAAAAAAAAAACTGCTGCAACATTAGCGCGTCCACTTCAGCTGCTCAACCATCAATCCATTTCATCCAACAAGTCGCAAAGTCGATCAATAAGTCACAAAGTTCAAAAAGTATCGAAGCGATTTAGTACTAAAAATTTTCTAATATAAAATAAATTCATGGCTGGAAAATTTTGTTTTAAGTTTGACATTTGGAATGTTTTTTTTGCAGATTTCTAATTGTAAGCACGCGACAAATTCAAGTAGATTTAATTGCATAAATTTTTATAATTTCGTAAATTTGAGACGTCAGAAATCAATAAAAAGGCGTAGACGGCATCTTGGTAAGTCCGCATTTATACTAGGAAATTCTATGAAAGAAATTCTTGTTTATTCTCTTTTGTGAATTTTTTTTGCGCTCACACACAAAAATTAAAATTTATTTGTGCTTTTAAATGTCATAAAATAAAAGCAATTACCCACACCATCAATATGTCAACAAAATATTGAAAAATAATAATAAATAAATACTTTTAATACCCTTTTCACACTGGCATTTAAAACAAGGTATTTAAAATTGTATTCACACTTCAACTTCTCGTTTTTCATGACAGCAGATCAACTGATGCTGTCAACTTTCTTTCATAGAATTCAGAATAAAAACGTGCCAAAATAGATTAAAAATAAATATAAAAATAAATTTCAAAAAAATGCATGGAACAGCTATGATTATTAGATGCAGATGAATAAACAATGAAGAATTTTTTTTTTTGATTTATTTATGGAAACTTCATGTTTAAATTTACATTTAAAACGCACATGTAAAAATTAATCCGCTACTTTTGTGGAACCCTGCTTCTGAGCCAATTCACGTGCCCAGATTTTGCGGTACAACTTAGTTAAGAATGGCTCCAATGTCTGGCTAAATTGCTTTGGTGCTTGCACTTCCAAGCGCTTCTAAAGGTTCGGCTTTTTGGCATTGTGCACAAAGGTTTCCTAGCCAGTTTACAAAACGCGATAATTTACGCTTTGGTTGAATATTTTGACTATGTATTTCCAAAATATATATTTCTCTTTCAATTTTTATTTGTATTTTAAAAAAATTATGTCAAAAAAGGCATTTAAAAATTCACCACATTCACAATTTAATACATTTATTCACAATTTCATCTGTTTTCAATGACAGTTTGGCTCGTTTTTGTAGAAAACAGCTTCTCATATGTTTTTGTTTGACGTTTTATTTGTATGGAAAACCAGCCGTTTTTGACTTATTTTTGCCTCAAAATCGAATGATGTGAAAAACGAGCCGTTTTCGATGCCAGTGTGAAAAGGGTATAATGTTATTACAAGATAAATGCTTTATTTGTGTAATATTTTTCAAATTTTAATTAGTTGTAAAAACAATCTCTTATTTTTTAGTGTACAAAAGCCATCAATTCCTATCAAATTAAATATTTTCAAAATCTAATCTACCATATTTTGACTGCGAGTCAATTTATCAAGATCTCGCGCACTGAATTCAAGTTGTCTTTCCGTGCGTGAAGCAAATCTTTTAATTGTTCCCACTGTGAGAAACCAAATGCACGATGCATAGTCGAAGAAATGTACACTTTACGGCTTGTTTGGTTGAGATGTGCCCGAACTAACTTTGCTGTCAGTACACCAAAAACAAAAGGCTCCACAGCCTCATCGTTTGAAACTCTTTTGTTAAAGTCTCAAAAGACAATTCAGTATTGCTTTCAGCCAATTGGATAAAGCTAAGGAGACACATTTTCTTCATATTTTGTTCGATTTGTCATTTCTTCACAAAATGCTAGCATAATGTTTCCGCCAAGTTCTAATGGAATCTACAAAGAGTCGAATCAGTTAAAAATAAATATATATATTTGGATTTTATTCAATCTTACGGTTATCATAACACAGTGCGACACATGAAAAGTGAACTAAAATCCGTTATAAGGCGTCGAAAGTACTCGCCGAAACAAGTAATTCTGCCAGAGCGTTTTGCAAAGTTGGCTCATATAAGGATTATAATTGCAAAAAGTTGCAATTATAATTATTTATAATAATTATAATTATTCAGCTGAAAATTGTAACTTTTTGCCTCTAATTGGATTTTGAGCGATTTTTCGATTTTTTCATATGGCTATATCTCGGTAATAAGCCGAAAATATTGTTTTGATGACTTCAGCAATGTTGTAGCTATTGAATAGAAGAAAAAAAATGCCGAACAAACTTAACCGAAAAAAATTCATCTAGTGCCTTAAAATCGCAAAAATTACCATAAAATCCTTATATGAGCCAACTTTGCAAAACGCTCTGGCAGAATTACTTGTTTCGGCGAGTACTTTCGACCCTTATAACGGATTTTAGTTCACCGTCAATGACTTGAAAAATGTTGCACGGTGTAATTGATGCAATACTGATTAAAAGTCCATAAATTTTCGACGGTTCTCAATGCTTGAAGCGGACGTCGCAAACACATTTCGTGCAAATCATCTTCTACACCCTTGTTAGACTTTTCAAAAGAAATTTCGGCTGCAAGCTTTGGAAGATTTTATTTAATTTAGTAACTACACAATTTTAAATTTCTAAAAAATTTTCTTTCTGAAAAAACTATTTGTTATATATTTTATTTAACGTCAATCTATCAAACGAATAATAATAAAAGCAATGCCAAAAAGGTTCGATAAACGAACAGAACGAAAGAGAATTTCCGAGTACGGCAAACTGTGTACTCGTCTCTTTACGTCTTTCCTCTCTTGCCAACAAGCTGAAAGAATTTCTCAATTTCCTGGTGTAAGTCCACACTAACATATAAAAAATGTCTTTTCTCTACAGGTTTTTATCTCAATCAACTGACCATATCGTCGCTCACTTGTGCAACGGCCCTAATTGACATTTTTGGTTTTGGTGTATATTTTGTGTTTTTGGTGTATTTGCGGTTGGTCTTCAGGAATATGTTACTGCCATACCTAAATTGGAGCGTCAGGCGTTGCGTTATTTAACGTTACATAAAAGCGTCAAGCGCCATACCGAAATAAAGAGCGTTGCGTTGAAGTTATTTGTTTGTCAAAATCATATTGTTGTTTCTTTTTTTACTTTTCTGCAGCTAACTTCACTCCATAACGCTTTGTTAAAATTGGAAATTCGAATAGCTGAGCGTTGGCAATTTCGGTATGCTCCATACAAATAGTATGTACATGAGGAATTTTTGACAATAAAATAACGCTAACGCTCCAATTTAGGAATGGCAGTAATAAACTGGATTTCAATTAGGGCTGTTGCACAAGTGAGTGACGATATGCAATTCGAATTGCACCCATTACAGCCAATATTGAAATAATGGCTACATCAAGAACACCATCGGAAGCATAGCCAAACCGCAACAGAAGTGACATCTGAGGTGCCATTACCCATGATTCAATATAAATGGTTATGGCAAGTTGTAAAAAAAAAGCAAAAATGGAACACTGATCTTGCCTTGATATCTTTCAAAAGACTAGAAAATTTTGACATTTTCGTAGTTTAAGAAGAAGCAGCATTTGTTATCGCTGCAACCATGGTAATTCAACCATGCCATTACCGATATATTAATTTTTTCCTAAAATTGAGACCACTGGTGCCCATATCTCCAAAAATAAATCTGAGCGACCTGTTTTTAGTATTTTTTTTAACTCTAAAGCCCTACATCCCCGTGTTGAAAATAGTTATATTTTTGCAGTTTCCGCGCCATAAGAGAGAACCTTTCTCGTAAATTTTTTAAACAATTTGCGAGCAATCGCCCGACTAAAGTGAGGTATACACTAGCGATCATGTTCGTCGATCAAATATGGCCGCTGACTGTCACTCAACCACAAACTATTTTGTGGTTGACTGATGACTGACGAAAAATAGTGGCCACACACTCAAGCAAGAGAAATTTGGCCAAAACAGACGAACTTGATCGATAGTCTGTACCAGCTTTAAAAGTCCACACAAAATTTGGTAAAAACATAAACCCGATTCAAACAAAATAGTTCCCTAATTAATTCTGTGGACTTTTGACAAAACAACCTAAGTCGAGAAGAGACAACTCTCCAGGATTTTAGTCCTAAATATAAAATTTAAATTTCTTGTTCCAGAGATATAAGGGTGTCCCATAGTTCACGCAAGATTTGAACTTAGCGCCATTCGTGCGGTGAAGTGTAATGAACCAAAAAAAAAAAAAAAAATTAGACAGCTGACACTTTAAGATTAAAAAAATGTATGGAAAGAGGAGAATTAAAGCTGCATCAACGAAATTGAGCCACATTATTGAAAAGTAAATAGTTAATTAGTTTTTATGCTCCCCTGAAAAGTTGCCAATTTCGAGTTAGGTTGTTTTGCCAAAAGTTCACAGAAACCGTATTCACGATCTTGTTGCATCGTAGCAAATGCAAAATTATTTGAAATTACAAAAACAAATTCTATTGATTTTTCAAAAGCAAGAGTCTTGTAAGCAATACCAAATTTGCAAGACAAAAACCTATTAACCGTATTCACGATCTTGTTGCATCGTAGCAAATGCAAAATTATTTAAAATTACAAAAACAAATTCTATTGATTTTTCAAAAGCAAGAGTCTTGTAAGCAAGACCAAATTTGCAAGAGAAAAACTTATTGCACGATTGATTTCCAAGAGTCTATTTTGACTGATTTTATTTTTTCATTTGTGATTGGTACAATTGCTTAATGACTTTTATTTTTTTGACAATAGTTTTTTGTCAGAAATTGAAATTAAAATGTAAAATACAGGCATGTCGTGAAATCCGATTGATTTCAATCGGATTTCATTTGGGAGGCTTTTTGATGAAAACGGTGAGTCGAACGATAAAAAGTATTAGAATCTCTTTTGTGGAGAATAACAGGTTCTACAAAAAGTATTGATTTGCATTACGTAAAAATTACTGTTTAGAAAATATTCGATAAAATCAAATTTTTCGACTTTTTGCTTTTTTTTTAAGAATATTTCCTAAACGGTTATTTTTTCGTTAATGCAAATCAATACTATTTGTAGAACCTGTTATTCTCCACAAAAGATATTCTTTTACTTTTTATCGTTCGACTCCCGTTTTCATCAAAAAGCCTCCCAAATGAAATCCGATTGAAATCAATCGGATTTCACGACAAGCCTGATAACTTGATTTGCTTTTTTTTCGATTCGGTTTAATCTACAAAGACTTCTACGTAGTATTTGCATTAAGGACATCGATAAATGCATGTACAACGGTAAGGACTCAACGTTTTTGGATTACATCTGGAGTAAATAGCAAATATTAAGAAGAAATCCATGAAGCCGCCAAAAAGAAAAGAACAATTTTGTTAAGATTGTATAAAAAAATATATGTACTTATGGGTATGATTAATAAAATTGTGATTTTCTTCTCAAAAACGCATAAACATTCAAAGAACTTTCTTTTAACTCGAAATAAGATTCCAAATAAATTTTAAGTTCAAAAAAAGCTTGACAGCAAAACAAAAAACAGCTGTTCTGAAACGTTTGCAATAGCAATTTCCAACAGTGTATGCTCACAGTTATTTACTCTTGTAAATTTGCATTTGCTACGATGCACCAAGATCGTGAATACGGCTATTGAACGATTGATTTCCAAGAGTCTATTGTGACTGATTTTATTTTTCATTTGTGATTGGTACAATTGCTTAATGACTTTTATTTTTTTGAAAACAGTTTTTGTCACAAATTGAAATTAAAATGTATGTATGTATGTATTCTCCTTTAACTCCTAGGAGGAGCATAGGGCCAATACTATAATGGTTCCAGTTATAGGAGAATCATTCCTAACTACGCATGTTTCTTGTACCTCCAAATACGATGTGCATGCTGCCGAGGCAGGTGGATTAACCACACTCTGGTGGGTACCACTTGGAGAGTTATTTTTCATCGTTTTTCGATCCATGCTTCATTAGTATAATCTTCTCGGCAACGCCCCACGCAGTAAGTTATAAGCTTAAAGCTGGACAAAAAATTAAAATGTAAACAAATATAATTTATTGTAATATGCTTTTTTTTCGTTTCGGTTTAATCTACAAAAACTTCTACGTAGTATTTGCATTTAGGACATCGATACATGCATGTACAACGGTAAGGACTCAACATTTTCGGATTACATATGGAGTAAATAGCAAATATTAAGAAGAAACTCATTCAAAGAACTTTCTTTTAACTCAAAATAAGATACCAAATAAATTTTAAGTTCAAAAAATGTTTGACAGCAAAACAAAAAACAGCTGTTCTGAAACGTTTGCAATAGCAATTTCCAACAGTGTATGCTCACAGTTATTTACTCTTGCAAATTTGCATTTGCTACGATGCAACAAGATCGTGAATACGGCTAGAATTCTTTACTCTTGCAAATTTGCATTTGCTACGATGCAACAAGATCGTGAATACGGCTAATGTTTGCGATTCACCACCAAATACTATTGTGAATCATTTTTTTTTTTTCATTCTGAAAATCACAACCAGGTTCGTTGAAGTTGCATTGTAAATGTCAAGTTTGATTTAAAAGTTTTGCCTTTTGTTTTGCATTTAATAATTTGTTAAATAACTTGTAATTTCTAAAAAAACAGAGGGTCAGCTACTTGAACTCTGTATGTATCCAAGAAGAGTAAAGGACTTACCGCGGTTCGAAGCAGATTCCGATGACGAATACAGAACTCCGCTCAAACAAAACCAAAAAAAGAACGCTGAAATGGATCATCGGGATCAGACAGACTGCAATAAGGAAAACAAAGACAGTTCCTGTAATACAAAAAACAACAGCGCTGTAAACAACAGTGGCACGTTTAACAAACTCCGAATGTAGTAAGTCACTAAATTTAATGGAAACTTTACTTTATCGACTGTTGTTTTTTTTTATCTTTTTTTGCCCAAATAGGGCTCTGAGAATTAATTACAACAACAACAACTTCTGGTCGAACCTACTTTCGGAGATATAGTCATCGGAAGATCGGGATATATCTTTTATCCGTGCATGCCACGCCTCCATCTCGGCGGAACAAAGTGAATATTCGGCTTTAGGACAAAAAGTAATCCAAAACGGGGAACCATTAAATTGGAACAGTTTTACTTTAGCGACTGTTGTTGTTTTCTTTAATTTTTTTTGCCCAAATAGGGCTCTGAGAATTAATTACAACAACAACAACTTCCAGTCGAACCTACTTTCGGAGATATAGCCATCGGAAGATCGGGATATATCTTTTATAAAAATCGGTATAAGTTAAGAACCTTTGGATGGATTTTAAAAATATTGATGTCATGAAAGGTATTTTACAGTGCTATATAATTGCGATACAAAATTTGAGTGATAGTCATAGTTTTCGAGCTATGACAATTTTTCAAAAATTCACCCCATTTCTTTTCCCAAAAACCGTTATTTTCCCAAAAAATGTGTTATTAACATATAATTTTAAGGAAATGTCTATACGGGGCGTTCCGCGTACGCGAAAACTCCTCTCAATTTACTCAATTAGCGTATGCGAAACTCAATTAGCGTACGTGAAATCCAGTGAAGTTTTTTCCCCCGGGGAACTTGATTAATTTATGTACTGATCCGCGGCCGAAGGCCGCCGCGAAGCCGGTGTTGGATGTCTGACGGGTTTAAATCCTGAGCTGCGGCCGCAGGCCGCCCACTTACCCCTACTTTTATGTAAAATTACTGTTGTAACGAAGATGCGTCCCAGGGGAAAAAACTTCACTGGATTTCGCGTACGCTAATTGAGTAAATTGAGAGAGAGAGAGGAGTTTTCGCGTACGCGGAACGCCCCGTATAGACAGACTCTAATTTTAATAACTAAATTAGGAAGCCCAATTTATTTCCTTTCATTTGATATGCGACATTTATCTGAAATTGCATCATTAATAAATTTTTATAGAAAAAAACCACAAATGGACCAAATCAATTTTCTTGAAATTAGGAACTTGAAAAAACAACAATGCCAGAACAGACAACAACAACTTCTCTACTGCTACAACAACAGTAATTCTAAATAAGAGTAGGGGTGGGCGGTTTTTGTGGAAAAAAAAAAATGGGATGAATTTTTAAAAAATTATCATATCTCGAAAACTGCGACTCAAATTGAAAAACTTTGTAAACCAACTATATAACCCGGTAAAATACCTTTTATGTGACATCAATATTTTTAAAATTCATTAGGGGTTCTAAACTTATACCGATTTTTATAAAAGATATAACTCGATCTTCCGATGGCTATATCTCCGAAAGTAGGTTCGACCGGAAGTTATTGTTGTTGTAACTAATTCCCAGAGTACTATTTGGGAAAAAAAAAAACAGTCGCTAAAGTAAAATTGTTCCAATTTAATTGTTCCTAGTTTTGGGTTGCATGAAAATTTACAAAAAAGGGAACAAGTTTACTTTTTGTCCCAAAACCCAATATTCACTTTGTTCCGCAGAGATGAAGGCGTGACAGGCACGGAAAACTATAAATATTCAAATATTCTTGATGAGCGGCACCTCCTGAGTCGATGTAGCCATGCCCGTCTATCTGTCTGTCCGACTGGCTGGCTGGCTGTCTGTCTGTGGAAATATTTTTCACTATGTGAAATCGAACAAGAGGGCGTGGTACCTCCCATATAAGTAAAAGTTTAAAAATGTTATAATGAAAGCTTTTAAGGATAATCCCACCAAATTTCACTCAGTCATTGAGCAAAAACTAGGCGAACTCGGACGAGGGGGCGAGGCACCGCCAATATATGAAAAAGTTTAAAAATTCTATACTGAGATAATTCAACCGAATTTCACTCAGACACTGAGGACAGTAAGTGCAAGCTCTGAACAAAAACTGATTCGGACAAGAAAGCGTGGCACCTCCTATACGTTCAAAGTTTTTGAAATGCCTTAGTGCAAGCGTTTCTTGAGGTAGTGCAACCAAATTTCACAAATACTTAAAATAGTTAGCGGAAAGTCTGAGCAAAAACTAAGTGAATTCAGAAAAGCAGGCGTGGAACCTACCATACAAGAAAGTTTTTTTAAAATGCTGCAGTGTAGGGTATTTAATTTTTGGTCAGGCCAAAGGTACTAATTTTACTTTGAACAATTCTGTTTATATACATTAATTCGATATGAGATATTTACAGAACTTCAATCAAAAGGTTTTATACTTACAACCAAACATAAAATTGAGCTATTTTTATACATCGTCGGTTGAGAGGTACAACTTACTAACTGACATTTTTTTTATTTCGGAGATAACATCGATTTACTACAAAAAGGCGCCTGAACAATAATAAAATTTCGTTAGTCGACAAAATAGTGACTTGTGTGAAAATATAAGCCTTTATCAATAATTGAGTGCAATTTTAATAGAAATAGTGTAATAAGAACACGAGTTTTTGCACTTAGTGAGTTTTACCTCTCAAGTAAATTACGAAAATTCAAATCGAGCTTACTAGCTTACAAGTCGTAAAACTGTCAAAGTTGATAATTATTACGAGCTTACGAGGTTTTTGAGGCATTTACAGGTTTTAAGAAATACCCTCCTATAATTTTTAAAAATATTTTTAAAAGATCAAGAAACACTCTGCTTTCGTCGTAAAAGTTAGAAAGGGGGATTGAAAATTAGCGAATTCGGGTAACGAACACGCCTACCGCCCATACAATACAATCATTTGTAACACTATACTGACAACATTTTTTACGGGAAAGCAAACAATACACATACGAATGCAAAAATCAGTAAAAGCGAGATCTTAACAAAGACTTGGTGAGCTCGGACAACAGGACGTAGTACCCCATATAAGCAAATTTTTAAAAACGGCGTAGTGCAAGCTTTCTTTGAGATAATGCTATCTAATTTCGTACAGACACTACAAATAGTCAAAGCAAGCTCGACTCAAAAACCAGAAGAATTCGGACAAGAGGGCGTGGCACTTCCCATACAAGCAAAGATTTTAATATGCTGCCGTGTAGGGTATTCCAGTTTTGACCAGTCTTAAAATAGCTATGCTTACACCATTTATATTTTTTCGTTGTTTCTTGCGTAAGAACGAATAGAATAACAATAATAAAATAATAAAAATTCACTTAGTATAAAGAAAATAAATTTTTTTAGTCACTAAGTGAATTTTACTTCTGAAGAAAATGGTACAAAAGCAGAAATCACCATTTTTGAGTTTTTCTATCGATAGAGCATAACAAAATATGTAGTGTGGTATGTTTAACTCAATTTTGAAAAAAAGTTCACTTAGTGAGTTTTACCTTTTAACCGACGACGTTTTATCCTAATAAGTTAAAGAGAAGCAATTCAATATTCTAAAATATACATATGTAGATATTAGCCATTCCATGTATGTATACCTATGTATTTAGTTTAAATTAAAATTTTGATTAAATCATTTTTGTCTGCTTTTTAGCCCAAAACGAAGCTCTGAACTACCAGCACTAGAATCAGATTCAGAAGAAGATGATAACAATCTCAATTGTGCGATTCTTAACGATTCGTTTATTGTAAGTCCTACAAAGAGTGAGCATAATGACAGTTGCAGCACAGCATCACCTGATGCATTAAGAGAAAAGCCTTCAAGAAAAATTAAAAATGCTGATAAAAATGAATCGAATGCAGAAAATCTGTCTTTCCTTACACGTTTTAATGAAATGGCTTTAAGTACGGATAACAACGATAAAGAGTCCATTAAATTAAGAGAACCAAATGGAGCGACAACTAAACTGTCACACATAAAAAACAACAACAAAAGTGGTAAAGAAATCAAATCTACTAGAGTTTCTTTTAGCTCTCAAAGCAGTATTAAAGAAAGTACAAACTTCACACAAATACAACGATTTAACTCAGATCCTACACAGCAACAAAAACAACCACAACAATCACTACATCCTACACGTGAAAACCTTGAAACGCCATTTAAGCCAGTAACCGACATTACGGCAACAAGTGAAGCTCAATTTGTCACACCACAAGTGCAAATGCGGACATTTTCCTTACAACGACGACCAACAGAACAGAAAACAGAACAAAAAACTCGCTCCGCCATTGACAATGAATTCCGTTCACAAAAAGTGCTATTTCAAACACCCATGGCTATGACACGTGCATGCCTACCAAACGATAGCATTACATTGTCGCTTTGTGATTCTATTAATGATAGAGTTACCCCAAAAATAAATGAAAAGACACCTCAAATTGTTGAAGATAATGCAAAATCGAAAAAGTCACTGGCAGTTGCTTTTAAAGAATCGGAAAATGACCGTAAAGTTTCGTTAGTAGAAAGTTCGGCTGCAACAGATATGCCATTATCCTCTTCAACATCATCGACTACCTCAGTAACTAATGTAACTAATGCAACTACTTCAGCAATCTCTACTAAGGAAACAATTTTAGAAATCAATAATGCAAAATATGCTATTATTAAAAAGCTTGGTGCAGGCGGGTCCAGTTCGGTGTATTTAGCACAACGAAAAGATAGCGGCAAAGAGTGCGCTTTAAAGGTAAACTTTGAATAATAATTATTTGAACAATTTTGAAAATACGATTAGCAATATTTCTGGAAACTATATCACCTCAACAAGTAGTATGAAAACAATTATCACGACTTTTCTATAGTATATTTCCTGAGCTACAAAATTGTGCACCAACATTTTTCTGGAAAAGTTATCTTCTGGAAAAGTTATTTGCAAAAATGTGATTTTACTGAACTATTTTGCATGATTTATTCATTAAGTAAGGAATAAACTGTACTAGGTTCATCCCCATTCAAGGTGGAAAATTAAGATACGAATAGCCAATATCTCTAAAATTACAGATATTACGCAGAAATATTTTTCAGATTCGAATTTAGCGGCTCAAAACCCATATAAAAAGTTTTATGTTTTAACTAAATATTTTTTTCCGACACCTTCTGGTTTTTAAAATGGTTTGTGATAATCAAATATCCTCTGAAATGGACCAAATTTTACATGATGCTAATTTACATCAAAAGAAAACTTTTGATGCCCTGGAAACGAAGTTCCAAGCAACTTTTAATTTGCCCCATAAAAATTTAAACCATTCGAACTTTTATGCATTTTGTTTATTTTCAATAGATTGTAGATTTACATGGCGATGCTGCTGTTGTTGAAGGCTATCTGAATGAGACTAAATTATTGGCAAAACTGCAGGGGAATGCATGCGTGGTATCGCTTTATGAATAGTAATGTCAATACAATCAAACAAATGTTTTACATAATGAATAAATTTAAAATTTTTAAGTGAGC
Source organism: Calliopum simillimum (assembly GCA_951812925.1). NCBI lineage: Eukaryota > Metazoa > Arthropoda > Insecta > Diptera > Lauxaniidae > Calliopum > Calliopum simillimum. Next base: position 50,288,548 of record OX638368.1, read on the forward strand.
TGCTTCAGAAAGAATCAAAACTTTATATGGTAATGGAGAAAGGTGATTCGGACTTAAATAAAATTCTACAAAACTATAAAACAAATCTTCCGCTATATGTACTTATGAATTATTGGTATCAAATGCTACAAGCTGTTAATTATATACATCAAAATGGTAAGCCTCTTCTCAAAATAAGTAAGCCCATGTTTTAAATTTCTTTCTTATAGGAGTTATTCATTCGGATCTGAAACCTGCCAACTTTCTAATGATTAATGGCCGTCTAAAATTAATTGATTTTGGTATTGCTAGTAACATTGCTCTGGATTCTACAAGTATTATAAAGTTCTCGCAAGCTGGTACTTTTAATTACATCAGTCCGGAAGCTTTAACGGATACATCAACTGGTAGCAGCCCATTTAAGAACCAACCAAAAATTAAGGTAATTTCACCAACCTATTGCTATGAAATTTTTTTTAAAAAAGAAATGAAGCGCAAATGAATTCAAAGTAAATTTTGTTAAGTTAAACAAACAAAAATTTTAAAAGCATATGGTTATATATGCAATTCCGAAAAAGCCAGGCCACATGTCGGAATTTTTTCGACATTGATTTTTCGCGCTATTTTCATTGACGGATAGGTATATATATAGCTTCATGTATCATTTGAAAACGGTCATATGCTTTTAAAGAAAAATCATAGAAGATCAATTCATAGCTTAGTTTGAAGACGAAGAAAATTTTGTAGAAAAGAGCAAAACAGTTTCGTGCGTCCTCTGTATAACTTCAAAAATTTTGTTTTTGAACTTTTAGGTAGAAAACCATTCGTAAAAGAGCAATTCTAAAATCGGAGTCGGATGCAGCACCGATCTTTGATTTAATTTTTTTCTTGTGTTGCGTGAATGCTTCTCAAAAAAGGCTGTTAACTATCTTTAACTTAAGTAATATGTTTAATTTTAGACACCTTAAATAACTTTTGCCAAATTTGTATGGTTTTTTCTTTTAATTTTATATATTCAATTCCGGTAATTTTTAAAATCTATGTCTCATAAATTTAAATATCTAAATACAATACAATGGGGTGTCCCATAATTCACGGCAGATTTGAATTTGCCGCCATTTATGCGGTAACCATAAACTTACCCTAAGCTGTCAGCAGACAAATTGTTTTCTTTTTTTGGTTGGCAACACTACCAAAATGTAACTCAAAAATAAATTTTATTAAATGATTTTCACAAATTTAAATGATTTTAATTTGCTTTTCTAAAGGCCGCTTTACACCAACCCACAAAGTATAAATACATGTCAAAATTGACATGTTGCATACAATGTGTTACAGTGTAAACAAGAGAAAAATAATCTAATGAAAAAGTGTTTTGATTTTTTTGAAAGTCGTTTATAGTCTAAGTTCCGGCAGTAAAAAAACGTATCGATCGAGTTTTTAGTTAAAACCTAATTTATACATTTATTTAGGAATGGGGGAATATATTTTTGCTGGGTTGCCTCTCAGAATGTGGCCGCAAGTATTATCAAATTGCGATAACTTATGAACCGTGAGTCTCACGGGGAAGTGTCAAAATCTTTTTTATGAAAAGTCATATGCTCTACATGTTATTTTCAGTATATTATTCAGTTATTCATATGTCTTTAAAAAGCGCCCCAGTTCTACGGAGGTTGAGATCAAAAGACGCCATATGTATAATACACTCTCAAATGATCTCAATAAAATTTCCGAGTGGGGTCTTGCTAATCGGGTCGATTTCAATGCTAGCAAGGCCCAATGTTGTCTGTTATCTCACAGACGAATGAATTGCTCTTCTGCTCACCTTAATATGGCTGGCGTAGATATTGCAAGATCACCATCTCTTGACGTTCTGGGCATATCGATTCAATCGGATTTGAGGTGGACTGACCATGTGTTTCATGTGTCGAAAGAAGCGGCCAAGTGTATAGGTTTTTTGAAACGGTGTAAGAAATACTTCACTCCTGTTGATCTTCGTAATGTCTACTTTACCTATATTCGTCCGAAATTAGAATAAAATTCACACATATGGGCCGGGGCTTCAAAAACATCTTTAGAGCTGCTAGACCGAGTTCAGCGACGTGTGTTTAAACTTATTGGTGACATAAATATTATATCCTCAATTGACACCCTTGAGCACCGACGTAACGTAGGGTGTATAACTCTTTTTTATAGATATTATAATAGGATTTGCTCTAGAGAAATATGCGACCTGGTTCCCTCAGTTCGTATCTTTTCTCGAAGCACTCGGGCGTCCAATTTGGCCCATCCTTTTTGCGTCACACCGGCGCCAAGCAGAACATCCCACTATCGTGATAATTCGTTCTTCGGTCGTACGATTAAGTTGTGGAACAACCTCGCAGTCACTGTTTTCCCTGTAGGATACGGCATTCAAAAATTCAAGGAAAATGTTCACCAACACTACTCCATCTTTCCCCCCTCCCTCTAACCTATTTCCTTTCTTCAAACCAACACAGTGCTATGCATTTATAGGGGTCATCCCCTGAGCGTTGGTTTCAATTAAAAAAAAAAAAAAAAATGTTAAAAAAAATTTACCGTTTAAGAATTATTTATTAAAAACCAATTTTTTTTACGCAATAAACAATAAACGTAAAAAATCGGAGTTAGTTTATTGACTATTTTTTTGCTTGCATAGTACTAATGAAAGTACCAACGCGCTTTTTTTCTAAATTGAAGTATGATAATTTTATATTGAACTAATTAAACAGTTATTTTTGCAATTTTTCAACAACAGACGCAAGCAAGCGTTAACATGGAAATTAATTACAAATCGGTTTTTAATAAATAACTCCAAAACGGTAAATTATTTTTTACATATGTATGTGACCTGGTCTATGAAAAAGGGGCTTACGTGCGAAAAAAAAAAATTTGTCAAAACAACTGGAAAACAACTTTTAAAGGTCAATTTATGTGAATAGAGAAAAATGTTTTTTTTGACACGTAAGCCCCGTTTTCATAGACCAGGTCACATATAATAAAAATTACTTGTATAGCATATGACTCTCCATAAAAAAGAGGTGAAAAAAGTAAGCTAGTCAATTCTGGCTTTCGCAAATGAAACATATACCAGTTTTTCGAGCTTTTTTCGAGCTGCTGGAAAAAAATTTCGAGCTGTTTCAAAACTCCAAGGAAAAGCGGAAAATTCGGAAAAACGATTTGACTAGCTTAAAAGACACATTTAAGCACGACAACACTGAAAATAACAGTTGCAGTAAAAAAAAAAACTACGCAGGAATTTCGAGCTTTTTTCGAGCTGCTGCCAACAGCCATCCGAATTTTCCTAAGCCCAATAGTTTTCCGAAAAATCGGAAAAATTTGATTTTCCCTCAAAAGTAAGCTAGTCATTTCTGGCTTTCGGAAATGAAACCTATACCAGTTTTTCGAGCTTTTTTCGAGCTGCTAGAAAAAAATTTCGAGCTGTTTCAAAACACCCAGGAAAAGAGGAAAAATCGGAAAAATTTGATTTTTCCTCAAAAGTAAGCTAGTCATTTCTGGCTTTCGTAAATGAAACCCATACCAGTTTTTCGAGCTTTTTTCGAGCTGCTCGAAAAAAATTTCGAGCTGTTTCAAAACGCCAAGGAAAAGCGGAAAAATCGGAAAAATTTGATTTTCCCTCAAAAGTAAGCTAGTCATTTCTGGCTTTCGCAAATGAAACCTATACCAGTCTTTCGAGCTTTTTTCGAGCTGCTAGAAAAAAATTTCGAGCTGCTTCAAAACGCTAAGGAAAAGTGGAAAACTCGGAAAAACGATTTGACTAGTTTGAAAGACACATTTAAGCACGACAACACTTAAAATAACTGTTGCAATCAAAAAAAAAACTACGCAGGAATTTCGAGCTTTTTTCGAGCTGCTGTCGACAACCATACGAATTTTCCTAAGCCCAATAGTTTTCCCGAAAAATCGGAAAAATTTGATTTTCCCTCAAAAGTAAGCTAGTCATTTCTGGCTTTCTCAAATGAAACCTATACCAGTTTTTCGAGCTTTTTTCGAGCTGGTAGAAAAAAATTTCGAGCTGTTTCAAAACGCCTAGGAAAAGCGGAAAAATCGGAAAAATTTGATTTTTCCTCAAAAGTTAGCTAGTCATTTCCGACTTTCGTAAATGAAACCTATACCAGTTTTTCGAGCTGCTTGAAAAAAATTTCGAGCTGTTTCAAAACGCCAAGGAAAAGCGGAAAATTCCGAAAAACGATTTGACCAGCTTAAAAGACACATTTAAGCACGACAACACTTAAAATAACTGTTGAAATCAATAAAAAACTACGCAGGAATTTCGAGCTTTTTTCGAGCTGCTGTCGACAGCCATCCAAATTTTCCTAAACCCAATAGTTTTCCGAAAAATCGGAAAAATTTGATTTTTCCTCAAAAGTAAGCTAGTCATTTCCGGCTTTCGTAAACGAAACCTATAGTAATTTCGAACTGTTTCAAAAACTCGTGAAAAACCGGAAAACTCGAAAAAACTACATGACTGGCTAAATGTCACCTTTAAGCACGACAACACTGAAAATAATGGAAGCAAATAAAAAAACAATTGCTCCCAACAAGCCCAATAGTTTCCCGAAAAATCGGATACATTTTAATTTCCTCTCAAAAACCTATATTTAGTCATTTCAGGCTTTCGGATTTTTGAGCTTTTTTCAAGCTATCAGATAGTTTTTTGGTCCTGTTTCTAAAAGTCAAGGAAAACGAATTTCAAGCTGGCAAAGTATCTCATCCAAAATATGGGTTTGATTGCATTATGGAGGTGTGTTACGCATGAAATCTTCAATTATGATTAAAAAAGTTCTGCAGTTGGATCAGACTTTAATTTAAGAACTTATCTCTACCAATGAGAGCTGGCGATTATTTGTCTGGAAATCTATGTACCTATATCATTTAACTCAAAATATTGAAAATTCTGGAGCAATAGTTGAAGAATAAGAAGTCAATAATGCCTCGGAACAAAACATAAAAATACCGAAAACAAGCCGAGTTTTAAATGCAAATACAGTAGAGAAGAAGGGCTATGAGAGTTCTGGACAACAAAAACGACTTTTTGTATGGAAATCCCCATAAAAAATGTTGCCCTAAAAATTCTAAAAATTGCACAAAAGCTTCATCGTTGAGATTGCATGTCCACCACACAAGGCTTGGATAACATTATGGTTCGTGCAATCGATAAATCATATTGCTTAGCATAGACATCATGTTAGGTGGCGAATATATAAGTGTGTATATTATATTTTTTGTAGCATATTTTCGGGAGAATATTTTATGATTCATAAACTAAACATTTTTAATTCTCAAATTGCGGCAAAAGCTTCAATTTGTGTTGATTTAATTTTGTATTAAAAAAGGCCAAATCTGGCTTTTAAATGGTATAGTTCAATACATTCGGATGTTTTCTAGATATCGCACAGTCTTATAGCTTGTTTCCACCGAAGATTTATAATGGGATCCAAGGCAGTTTCTAGATTTAGCTCCTAATCTGGGCGTTGATCCCATGATTTACCATACAAAAATAAATCTGAGATTTAAGTTAAATCTGAGATTCAAAGTTAAATCTGTGCCTTAATCAAAACAAGGCAACCGATTTTGTCAATTTTTGACCTATTGACAATTGGCATAAGCACAAAACAAATGAGGGATAAATATTAAGGAGAAAATGAAATATAAGCTTAATTTAGCTGCTTCTGACATTTACTGACAGAAATAAATCTATTTCGGCCGGGTAGGATTTAACAATAGGATTTACTAATCTCAGCACAGCTAAGTCTTCTGTGGAAACAGTCTATTATTGTTACCAGTATCGCCGGTGGCCAAATTTTGGCCTCTTACTAAAGATAAGATGGTAAAAAAGAAAGCCAGAACATTGAGTATTATTAGTAACTTTTTTTAGATGTAGCAGGCTCAGTGTATCTAAAAACCGAATAACATAAAAATTGGTGAGGTGCTTGTGCCGAAAAATATCGAAAAACTTATCATATATCGGTAAGAGTCAAAAAGTATCGAAAACCATGTAAAATGTCGCTAAAAGTCTAAAAGTATCGAAAAACATTTAAAATATCGAAATGAGCTCAAAAGTATCGAAAATCATCAGTATATATATCGATAAAAATCCAAAAGTATCGAAAAACATCCAAAATATCTGTAAAAGTGCACAAGTATCGAGAAACCTCCAAAACATTGATAAAAGTCCAAAAGTGTCGAAAAACATAAAAAATATCGAAAACAGCCCAAAAATATCGAGAAACATCCAAAATATCGATAATAGTCCAAAATAATAATAGTTTTCCGAAAAATCGGATAAATTTGATTTTTCCTCAAAAGTAAGCTAGTCACTTCTGGCTTTCGCAAATGAAACCTATACCAGTTTTTCGAGCTTTTTTCAAGCTGCTAGAAAAAAATTTCGGGTTGTTTGTTTCAAAACGCTGAGGAAAAGCGGAAAACTCAGAAAAACATAACACTGAAAATATTGGTAGTAGTCGAAGCAAAACGTTTTTTTTCTTTGTAGTTCATAAAATAGAAAGCTTCAAACCATTTTTAAAACTTAAAGCGGTTTTTTTTTTGTGAAATACAGTGAACTCGCGATATTATTAACATCCCAACATATGAACATCCCAATATATGAGCACTTATCCTACAAAATATAAACTTCTTGCAATAAAATATGAACATAATTTTTCTTAAAATTGAAACGGAATAAAAATTTATTTTTTTATTTTCTTGTTTATATGGGATCAGTGTAAAGTTTGTTTTGAGTTTTCAAATAAAAAAATATTTATTTCGAAATTACTGAAACTTTATTTTTTTCTTTTAATTCATGGCGCCTTTCTTATATATAAACAAAATAGAAGTTCGGGAGCACACTGTATCTCGTTTTTATGAACAATTTCGCAAACATGATTTTAATTAGTTCATATTATCGTGGGCCCACTGTATTATTTTTTGGTAAATTCCAAGTATGCAAAACCTATTAGAATCATTTGTAGTCGTAGCATAACATTTTTTTTATCTTTTGTGGTTGAATCAAAGCTAGCGTATCTGAGCCAAGCGCAGTCAGCGTAGAATTTCTCGGAACTACAACAACTCCAAAGATGTTGTTGTTGGTTTTTGAATTGAAATATTGATTTAAAGTGAATCCTATTATGCAATTTGTTTTAGAATCGTTTGTAGTCGTAGCAAAACGTTTTTCCATTTGTAGTTTATAAAATAGAAAGCTACAAACGATTTTTAAAACTTAACGCGGCTATTTTTGAAATACAGTGAACTCGCGATATTATTAACATCCCAACATTTGAACATCTCATATATGAGCACTTTTTCCTACTATTGGCTACTTTAAAATATGAACTTCCTGTAAAAACCATAAAATATGAACATAATTTTTCTTTAACTTGAAACGGAAGAGTTTATTTCTTGTTTATATGGGATCTAAAGTTTGTTTTTAAATAAAATGATATTAATTTCGAAATTAACGAAACTCGATTTTTATCTTTTAATTCTTGCGCCTTTAAATATCAGAGTTGGGCAATAAGGATTACATGTGTAATTGATTGCGCCCAGGATTATGATTTCGATTTTTCTAAAATTACGATTACTATAATCGAAATCTAAGCTCGTTCGATGAACGATTACTGTTATCCTAATGGTCTTTTTTTGTTTTTAAGGATTACTGCAATCGTAACCGTTTGCTAATCGTAATCCTTATCGCTAAGCTCTGGTAAAAATTAACAAATGAGTAGTTCATACTATCGCGAGCATACTGCCTTTAGCAAATATGAACAGTATCTCAAAAATCAAAGGGCTTGGTTTTAATTAGTTCATATTATCGTGAGCTCATTGTATTAAATTTACGTAAATTCCAAGTATGCAATTCCTATAAGAATTTTTTTGCGAAATTATTCCAAGTGCATTTTTTGACCGGAATTATTTTTACTTACTTTTGAGGGAAAATCAAATTTTTCCGAATTTTCCGGTTTTCCTTGATTTTTCGAAACAGCTCTAAAATACTATCTAGCAGGTCGAAAAAAGCTGGAAATTCCTGCGTAGTTTTTTTTTTATTGCAACTTTTATTTTAAGTGTTATCATGGTTAAATGTGTCTTTTAAGCTGGTCAAACCGTGTTTTCCGCTTTTCCTTGGGGTTTTGAAACAGCTCGAAATTTTTTTCTCGCAGCTCGAAAAACTGGTTAGGTTTCAGTTGCGAAAGCCAGAAATGACTAGCTTTCTTTTGGGGAAAAATCAAATTTTTCCGATTTTTAGGAAAACTATTGGGCTTAGGATAATTCGGATGGCTGTCGACAGCAGCTCGGAAAAAGCTCGAAATTCCTGCGTAGTTTTTTTTTACTGCAACTGTTATTTTCAGTGTGTTGTCGTGCTCAAATGTGTCTTTTAAGCTACTCAAATCGTTTTTCCGAATTTTCCGCTTTTCTTTGGCGTTTTAAAACAGCTCGAAATTTTTTTGCAGCAGCTCGAAAAACTGGTATATGTTTCATTTGCGAAAGCCAAAATTGACTAGCTTACTTTTGAGGAAAAATCAAATTTTTCCGATTTTTAGGAAAACTATTGGGCTTAGGATAATTCGGATGGCTGTCGACAGCAGTTCGAAAAAAGCTCCTGCGTAGTTTTTTTTTACTGCAACTGTTATTTTCAGTGCGTTGTCGTGCTTAAATGTGTCTTTTAAGCTAGTCAAATCGTTTTTCCGAATTTTCCGCTTTTCTTTGGCGTTTTGAAACAGCTCGAAATTTTTTTGCAGCAGCTCGAAAAACTGGTATATAATTCATTTGCGAAAGCCAAAATTGACTAGCTTACTTTTTTCACCTCTGTAGTTTTTCATCCAATCTTGGTCCACAAGGGCTCGAAATTTGTTTTTGAATAAAATAATATTTTATTAATTTTTTTTTAATTTTTCGGTCCGGAAATGGCCTTTGTACTCATTGAGGAATATCCCTTTTAAAGGCTTATAACTCAAAAAGTAGGAACCCAATATAAAAATGGTTAAAATACGGCTTTTTGAGAGAAATTTTCATTAACAAAATTTAATTAAGTAGACCTCAAAACAGTGATTATTTCCCTTTTGAGAGGGGATAACTCTAGATCCTGTCATGCTTAATAGAAAGAAAGAAACCAAGCGTAGAGTCGTAGGAGGTTCCGGTACACCATTAACAGTATAAAAACCGAAAACGGACAACCAAGGTTGGACTGGACGGGGGTAGGTGATAAAAATGGAATTATTATACGTATTTTAAGAAAATTTTTTGAACTTTCTAGGTTTTCAACTTCAAAGAAGTTTACCTTAGACCAAATTACATTTTTGTCGCAGTAGCCATGCCACGTTTAAGCCATTTTCATCTGCTCAGGACATCTGTATAGTTGAACTATCTACACATAAATACGTTAACAGTTTTTTTGCCCCCGTTTTACGGGCTAACCATTTAACCTATTTTCGATATTTTTTTTATATGAAAAGTACTGTGGTGTAGAATGCACAAAACCAAAAATTATCCTCAAAAGTTGCCCTTACGGCATTTAAGAACAGGATCAAAGTTTCCCATATAATTACAACAACAGCACGCACAGTGTTATAAGGTTGATAAGAGAGTGAATGAGACAGTGGAGTGAGAGAAATTTTGTTGTTGTTGTTTTTCTCTTCTTTGCAAAGAACCTATTCCATTGCACTCTGTTGACGTTCTGCACCGATATTTTAGATGTTTTTCGATACTTTTGAACTTTTATCGATATTTTGTATGTTTCTCGATACTTTTGGGCTCTTTTCGATATTTTTTATGTTTTTCGATACTTTTGGACTTTTATCGATTTTTTGGATGTTTCTCGATACTTTCGCACTTTTACCGATATTTTGGATGTTTTGAGCTCATTTCGATGTTTTAAATGTTTTTCGATACTTTTAGACTTTTAGCGACATTTTACATGGTTTTCGATACTTTTTGACTCTTACCGATATATGATAAGTTTTTCGATATTTTTCGGCACAAGCACCTCACCAATTTTTATGTTATTCGGTTTTTAGATACACTGAGCCTGCTACATCTAAAAAAAGTTACTAATAATACTCAATGTTCTGGCTTTCTTTTTTACCATCTTATCTTTAGTAAGAGGCCAAAATTTGGCCACCGGCGATACTGGTAACAATAATAGACTGTTTCCACAGAAGACTTAGCTGTGCTGAGATTAGTAAATCCTATTGTTAAATCCTACCCGGCCGAAATAGATTTATTTCTGTCAGTAAATGTCAGAAGCAGCTAAATTAAGCTTATATTTCATTTTCTCCTTAATATTTATCCCTCATTTGTTTTGTGCTTATGCCAATTGTCAATAGGTCAAAAATTGACAAAATCGGTTGCCTTGTTTTGATTAAGGCACAGATTTAACTTTGAATCTCAGATTTAACTTAAATCTCAGATTTATTTTTGTATGGTAAATCATGGGATCAACGCCCAGATTAGGAGCTAAATCTAGAAACTGCCTTGGATCCCATTATAAATCTTCGGTGGAAACAAGCTATAAGACTGTGCGATATCTAGAAAACATCCGAATGTATTGAACTATACCATTTAAAAGCCAGATTTGGCCTTTTTTAATACAAAATTAAATCAACACAAATTGAAGCTTTTGCCGCAATTTGAGAATTAAAAATGTTTAGTTTATGAATCATAAAATATTCTCCCGAAAATATGCTACAAAAAATATAATATACACACTTATATATTCGCCACCTAACATGATGTCTATGCTAAGCAATATGATTTATCGATTGCACGAACCATAATGTTATCCAAGCTTTGTGTGGTGGACATGCAATCTCAACGATGAAGCTTTTGTGCAATTTTTAGAATTTTTAGGGCAACATTTTTTATGGGGATTTCCATACAAAAAGTCGTTTTTGTTGTCCAGAACTCTCATAGCCCTTCTTCTCTACTGTATTTGCATTTAAAACTCGGCTTGTTTTCGGTATTTTTATGTTTTGTTCCGAGGCATTATTGACTTCTTATTCTTCAACTATTGCTCCAGAATTTTCAATATTTTGAGTTAAATGATATAGGTACATAGATTTCCAGACAAATAATCGCCAGCTCTCATTGGTAGAGATAAGTTCTTAAATTAAAGTCTGATCCAACTGCAGAACTTTTTTAATCATAATTGAAGATTTCATGCGTAACACACCTCCATAATGCAATCAAACCCATATTTTGGATGAGATACTTTGCCAGCTTGAAATTCGTTTTCCTTGACTTTTAGAAACAGGTCCAAAAAACTATCTGATAGCTTGAAAAAAGCTCAAAAATCCGAAAGCCTGAAATGACTAAATATAGGTTTTTGAGAGGAAATTAAAATGTATCCGATTTTTCGGGAAACTATTGGGCTTGTTGGGAGCAATTGTTTTTTTATTTGCTTCCATTATTTTCAGTGTTGTCGTGCTTAAAGGTGACATTTAGCCAGTCATGTAGTTTTTTCGAGTTTTCCGGTTTTTCACGAGTTTTTGAAACAGTTCGAAATTACTATAGGTTTCGTTTACGAAAGCCGGAAATGACTAGCTTACTTTTGAGGAAAAATCAAATTTTTCCGATTTTTCGGAAAACTATTGGGTTTAGGAAAATTTGGATGGCTGTCGACAGCAGCTCGAAAAAAGCTCGAAATTCCTGCGTAGTTTTTTATTGATTTCAACAGTTATTTTAAGTGTTGTCGTGCTTAAATGTGTCTTTTAAGCTAGTCAAATCGTTTTTGCGAATTTTCCGCTGTTCCTTGGCGTTTTGAAACAGCTCGAAATTTTATTCCAGCAGCTCGAAAAAAGCTCGAAAAACTGGTATAGGTTTAATTTGCGAAAGCCAGAAGTGACTAGCTTACTTTTGAGGAAAAATCAAATTTTTCCGATTTTTTCGCTTTTCCTTGGCGTTTTGAAACAGCTCGAAATTTTTTTCGAGCAGCTCGAAAAACTGGTATAGGTTTCATTTCCGAAAGCCAGAAATGACTAGCTTACTTTTGAGGGAAAATCAAATTTTTTCCGATTTTTCGGAAAACTATTGGGCTTAGGAAAATTCGGATGGCTGTTGGCTGCAGCTCGAAAAAAGCTCGAAATTCCTGCGTAGTTTTTTTTTTACTGCAGCTGTTATTTTCAGTGTTGTCGTGCTTAAATGTGTCTTTTAAGCTAGTCAAATCGTTTTTCCGAATTTTCCGCTTTTCCTTGGCGTTTTGAAACAGCTCGAAATTTTTTTCCAGCAGCTCGAAAAAAGCTCGAAAAACTGGCATATGTTTCATTTGCGAAAGCCAGAATTGACTAGCTTACTTTTTTCACCTATAAAAAAGATCTGGGCACTTTTTCTCGTGCGACTCATGGTTCATAAGTTATCGCAATTTGATAATACTTGCGGCCGCATTTTGATAGGCAACCCGCCAAAATTATATCCCCATTCATAAATATATGTAAAACCTAGATTTTAACTAAAAACTCGATCGATACGTTTTTTTACTGCCGGATCTCGTACTATTATACAGTTTGTCAAGAATGTCTTTTTACATTGAAAACAAATTCATATTTTTCAACTTATTAAGCAAAAAAACGTACTTCTTACATTTTTGCAAAACTTTTTTTCATGAATAATAGTTGCTTACTATAGTACAGTCATTTGGTAGTTTTACCTGGAAAGTTTTGCGGCATTTCTGCTAATGGGTTATTTTATAGATTTCGATGTCTCTTTCAGATTTTCAACTTTGCAACCTCGAATCGAGTTCGCTCGCGCCACCATATTGGAAAAATGGCGCCCAAAATCAGCTTTTTACAAACATCTCTCTAACGGTTACATTTGGAGAAAAATATTGTGGAGCAATATTGTAGCTTATAAAATTTTCTATAAAAATGACCTTTCGATTGTTTTCGTACGACTTATAACTCAGGAGATATCCTTAATCAAAATTTGAAAAAAATTTGTAAATTGTGTATGCCGCTTATGAGTAGGCACAGTTATGTGTTGAGTTTAAAATTACGATAACTCATGAACGATGAATCACACGATTAAAGTAAAAATATTTATTTATAGGAAATTACTTGTACTACAAGCTACATATGTTTTTTTTTTCGTATGACTTATAATTAAGGAGATATTTTTTGAATAAACCAGAAATTTAGAAAAAAACCGTTTTTTCAAAATAGCTCCAAAACAGTTCGTCCTAGAAAAAAAATTGTTCATGCGTTTTGTAGAACGTTCAATTTCCTATAAGGATCTCTTCGAAGTGTTTTTTCGTCAGACTTACTCTTCATGAGATATCGCGACTTGAAAATCATTTAAAACTGAACATAGTACTGCGCATAGTACAATGTTCAATTTTGAATGATTTTCAAGACGCGATATCTTATGAACGGTAAGTCGGACGAAAAAACACTTCGGAGAAACCTTTATAGGAAATTGAACGTTCTACAAAACGCATGAACAATTTTTTTTCTAGGACGAACTGTTTTGGAGCTATTTTGAAAAAACGGTTTTTTTCTAAATTTCTGGTCTATTCAAAAAATATCTCCTTAACTATAGGTCATATGGAAAAAAAACTATATGTAGCTTGTAGTACAAGTGATTTCCTATAAATAAATATTTTTACTTTAATCGTGTGATTCACCGTTCATGAGTTATCGTAATTTTAAGCTCAACACATAACTGTGCCTACTCATAAGCGGCATGCACAACTTACAAATTTTTTTCAAATTTTGATTAAGGATATCTCCTGAGTTATAAGTTGTACGAAAACAATTGAAAGGTCATTTTTATAGAAAATTTTATAAGCTACAATATTGTTCCACAATATTTTTCTCCAAATGTAACCGTTAGAGAGATGTTTGTAAAAAACTGATTTTGGGCGCCATTTTTCCAATATGGCGGCGCGAGCGAACACGATTCGAGGTAGCAAAGTTGAAATTCTGAAAGAGCACATCGAAATCTATAAAATAACCCATTTGCAGAAATCCCGCAAAACTTTCCAGGTAAAATCATTTTATTCTCCCAAATGATTGTACTACTATATTTAAAAAGTATTCGTGAAAAAAAATTTCCAAATTCAATGCAAAATAAAGAAAAAAACAACAAACACAAATAATACTCGATTTTTGAAGTGTCAAGAAAGTCTTTTCACAAATAAAAAGAAATGTTTTTATATTAAATTTTTAGTATATTCCTTGGTTACAGCCATCTTTAAATGACCAGCATAAGCATCTACCACACATTGTAGACGTTTTTACATAGAAGGAACCAACTTTTTCAGGTTGTAATTACTCGGTCTATTCCAATATTGTATTTTCAAATGTATCATAGTTCGGTATTTGGTTGTCTTTCAGCGACCTTTTTCTTCAGTTTAACTGTGACAAAGTGATGGATGCATTAGTCCAAAGACCCGACTATAATCCTATCGAAAATTTGTGGGTCTATTTAAAGAAAAAGGTCGCTGAAAGACAACCAAATACCGAACTTAATTTGAAAATATATTATTGGAAAAGACCGAGTAATAACAACCTGAAAAAGTTGGTTCCTTCTATGCAAAAACGTCTACAATGTGTGGTAGATGCTTATGGTGGTCATTCAAACAAGGAAGATACTAAAAATTTAATGTAAAAACATTTCTTTATATTTGTAAAAAGACTTTTTTGACACTTCAAAAATCGAGTATTATTTTTTTTGTTGATTTTTTCTTTATTTTGCATTGAATTTGCAAAATTTTTTTTCACGAATCCTTTTTAAATATAGTAAGCAACTATTATGCATGAAAAAAAGTTTGGCAAACATGTCTGAAGTACGTGTTTTTTTTTTGCTTAATAAGTTGAAAATATGAATTTATTTTCAATGTAAAAAGACATTCTTGACAAACTGTACATTTGAATTTTTAAAACATTTCTAATTTCATCATACTACCATACCTAAATTGGAGCGTCAAGCGTTGCGTTATTTATCGTTAAACAAAAGCGTCAAGCGCCATACCGAAATAAAGAGCGTTGCGTCGAAGTCATTTGTTTGTCAAATTCGTATTGTTGTTTCATTTTTTACTTATCTGCAGCTAACTTCACTCCATAACGCTTTGTCAAAATTGGAAATTCGAATAGCTGAGCGTTAAGCGTTGGCAATTTCGGTATGCGCCATACAAATTGTATGTACATGAGAAATTTTTGACAGTAAAATAACGCTAACGCTCCAATTTAGGTATGGCAGATACATTTTTATTGAGAAAAAAAAAAAAAAAAATTTTGGGGAAAAAATAAGAAAATAAATTTGAATAATAAAAAATGGAACTGACATCGCCGTGGAATTGGCATTTGGGGTCTGCTATTTTAGCTCTATAAGTGCAATACGCGGAAGATCTCGTCCAGAGTCTGTTCTCAAAAGCGACTTACGAGCCCATAAGGATCGTTTTTTGTATTTTCTTGTCTTTAATTTTGATAGGATATCCAAATTAAACTAGTCAAAATTACTTCTTTTCTGTTTATTTTCTTTGCACAATTAAATTTATAATTTTTGCTTGTACAAACAAATATTTATAGTCTAAACATGAAATTTGACAATCATCCCCACATATTACAAAATTGACAGTATAAAGAAATTCTATCACACTTTTTTTTGGCAAGTTGTTATACTTTGTGGGATGGTATAAAGCGACCTTAAGACTGCTATTTTTGAAAAAAGTTCGTATTAATGGAATAAATTTTATAATTACATATAGTTTTTTTTTTTTTCTGAAAACTTTTTAAATACTCAGATATGTGCCCTTTTCGAAATTGCATATTAACCGGGTCGAAAATTAGATTCATCCCGAAACCGACTCAAAAGTTAGAAGGATAACTGCATCATTCTTTTTCATTCTGAGAAAAACCAATAGACCACTTTTGATTTTACTGAAGGCCTGTTTTGGCTAAAAAACATTTTTTTTGGTCATAACTTTTTTTTTTCATTAGAAAAATGAAACCCAAGAGTGCTTTAGAAATAAAGATTATGTTCTTAGATAATATTCGGTTCCAAAAATTGAGTTTTTTACGTTTTTCAATAACGAGGTCGGAAAAACGATTTTTTACTTAAAAGCAAACGAGCTTACGAAAAAAGTGTATAACGAAAAAAATAGTTGGAATTTTCCAAAGAATACGTATGAATTTTTTAGGAATTTTTTGAGCTATTTTATAATTTTTTAAAGCAGTAAAAAAAAAATCTGAAAAAATTCATTTTTTTAAGGATTCTGAACATTTTACGCCTTATACAATTTTTTCGTAGATGCCTTGGTTTTAAGTAAACCTAACATTTTGCTGACAAACGTGACCTTAACAGCTGAAGAAATAAAACAAAAAAATTCCAAAAAATTCTGAAAAAATTCTTTGAACAATAATTCTAAGCATTTTTTGCCTTATACACTTTGTTCGTATGTTCCCTTGCTTTTGAGTAAAAATCGATTTTCCGACCTCATTGTAGAAAAACGTAAAAAATTTAATTTTGGAACCGATTATTATCTATACCCCCTCGAAAAAAAAAAGATTTTTAAACGCCAAAAATTTGTAAGAACATAGTCTTTATTTCTAAAGCACCCTTGGGTATCCATTTTCTAAGGAAAAAAAAATGACCAACAAATATGTTTTTTTTTAGCCAAAATAGGCCTTCCGTAGAATCAAAAGTGCTGCATTGGTTTTTACCAGAATGAAAACAATCGATGATGCAGATTTCGTTCTTAAGAGCCGCTCTAACTTTTGAATTGATTTTGTAATAATTTTATTTTGATGCATACAAAATCGACCCGGTCTATTGCTTATTCAATTGTAAATTAACGATAGTTACATCGATTTCGTTTGCTGACAATTTAAGAGCGTTTTATTTTATTCATTTGTTTTTTTTTTTCTTCTAAGATATCAACTAAATCAGATGTTTGGTCACTTGGCTGCATATTATATTTATTATTGTATAAGAAAACTCCATTTAGTCATATACTAAATATTTATGCAAAAATCAGTGCGATCTCCAGTCCTTCACATCCGATTGATTACCCAGCTATTCCATTTTTTTACCCCTCTATGCTGGTACATGTAAGTTTCATTTGTGGCCGTCCATGGGAAAAGAGACTATATCTTTAATTTCCTAGATGCATCCTTATACAAAAAATAACCAAAACAAAATAGCCGTGTTCACAATCTCAAGCATTGAGGCTTGCAAAGTAGCAAAATACAAAGCAGTTATTTCCAATCAATGGTGAGCAGTCTTGCAACATGAACAAAGAGAGCGAGAGCATAAACAAACAATTTTTATTTAGAAAATTATATTTTTATGTTATTATATTTTTATGCAACAGGTCTTCAGTTGTGTAAAAGCATGATAAACGCAAACCTACCTTACATATGTGTATCGAGGTCTAACCGCAACAATAGCGTATGCGCCATTTTTTAGAAAATTTTTTTTTTGATGCAAATATGTTCTTAAATGTCATTCATATCTATATGTCAAATATTAAAACTGAATTATATATATTTACAAAGATATCGCACTTTCAATTATATCGCAAGAGCCACATATGATTTTTTGTTGGCCGCTAAAATAACGTAAAAAAACCAGAAAAGGAGGCGTGGCAGGGCTCCCGGAAACAACGCCATAGGAAAAGTAATATAATAATAATATGTATATATAATAATAATATATATATTCTGCATCAGAGCCACCTCTTTAGTCGGTTTAGCCATGTCCGTTTGTCTGGATAGATGTTTATGTGTCCGTGGAAATATTTTTCACAGGAAAACAAAGATTATTCGACGAAATCTTTTACAGAAGCTTCGTTGTAAAAGTTAGCACGTAGGATTGAGAATGAAGCTTGAGGTCTCGGTATTTTACTTTAAAAATCAGTTTAAATTATATCGATATCTTTTTTGTCTTCGAAATATCGTAAGCTGAAATATCGAAAAAACGTAGATTTTTCCTTTTTTCACCTTTTACATGTATAGAATAATTCGAAGAAGAAGAAATATATCGATATAATTTAAACTGGATTTTGAAGTTAAATAATAGGGCTGCTTTCTAAGGATTTATGTCTAAGGATTTCCTTGTTCCTTTATATAACCTCAAAATAATAATAAAAAAAAAAATATTTTATGCTAACTTTTCACAAAATGGATGGAAAATTAGTCTTTAGGTAAGGATTTCTCGAAAACCATATAAGATACAGCAATTCTGAGGCCAGATACGGATTCAGCATCAAAATACCATTTTCGAGTCTACAAATAAACAGGAAACTAGCTGCATACCCAGTCCTTAGTTAATTTTTGTCAAACTTTTTTGTTTAATACAGAAACAATGTGAATACCATTTGGTAACTGAAATTCGACCCGGAAAATCGATTACTCGCTGACCAATTTTAAAAAAAAACTTTTTCTGCATATTTGGACCCTTGTGAACAACTTTGCATAAAAAAACCTGGAGTTGGACGACATCGAAGTAAAACCGAGTTCAAACGAGGTGTGCGTTTCTAATACGATATAGTACTGTAAAATATTACAGTAAATCTGACCATTTTTGTGGGTTGGTACAATTTCAATCGATCAAATTGTTACAAATTTCTTTCTGTGTATTAAATAAATGAAATAAATGTATTTTTCAAATATAAAACAATGTAATTTCAAATAACGTATGCAACACATTTTAATTTCAATCTTCGCCAAGAGTAACAACGAAATAGCGTATGCGCCATAAATGAGTGGAATAAGCACAAAATCAATTTAAAAACGCGTCTATTTGTTATGTATTATAGACTACATTTAATGTTTTAAGAACATCCGCCATGCATGTTTGAAAAAAAATCTCCTGTAAAATTTGATTTTGGCGCTTACGTTATGGTTGCGGTTAGGGCTCGATAAATTTTTTCCACACTTATTTACAAATGCTATGATGCAAGACCATTTGCGCCGGATCGTGAACAGGGCTAATGGTTTTTCGGAGCTCTTTGTTAGCTTTCTTTTTCAATGGGTGGTCACAATTATTTTAAATTTTTTTTCCCATATATTCCTAATATATAAGCAAAATGGTTTTTTTTTTAAGATGGTGAAAAAATGCCTTCAACATAATCCAAAGCAGCGCCCTTCATGTGCCGAATTGTTGCAGTATCCATTTAACATGGTGATACCGATACAAAATTTAACAGTACCACAGAAATGAATACGATTTCATGATCATTTTAGTTGTTAAACATTCTTTTAAGTATAGTTATAAATATTATAGTAAGTATTATTGTATTAATGTCGCTCACATACAAATTTTTTAAAATTATGGTCTTAAAAAAATAAATCTTTTATTAACAAATTTGTACAAGTACATATGAATGGTTTTTTTGAAAGTGGAATAAGTCCATAACGAGGCAAAAGTAATGTCATACAGATTATGTGCCTTAATCGGTTATTTGACCGTTATCATTTTTATACCCTACAGGCGTGGCAGATATAGAAAAGTATATATATTCTTGATCAGCGTCACCTCCTGAGTCGATATAGCCATGTCCGTCTGTCTAGTTTGTCTGGCTGGCTGGCTGTGTGTTGAAATACGCTTTTTGGGAAAACTGAGCAAGATTATTCAATGGAATTTGGTACACTGCCTCCGTTGTCAAAGAAAGCTCATGGGATTGAAAATTAGCAAAATCGGTCAACGGAAACGCCTACCGCCCATACAAAAAATATATTCAAAATGCAACTCAAGGAGTATTTTTCACGACAATGCAACCAAAATACACATAAATACTACGAATTGTAAGCGCAAGTTCTGCCAAAAAACTGGCCAAAAGCTTCAAAACGCTGTACTGTAAGCGTTTTTTGAGATATTCGAACCAAATTTGACTCAGACACTAAAAATTATAAATGAAAGCTCTCAACAAAAAATGGGTTAGACCGAACAAGGGGGCGTAGCACCTCCCATAAAAGCAAAAGACTCAAAATGCTATACTGAAATAGTTTTTTGAGATAGTCCAACTAAATTTCACTCAAATACTAAACACTATATATACACGCTCTAAGCTTAAACTAGACGAACTTGGACAAGAGGGCGTCGCACCTCCTATATGGGTGATTCTTAGATAACTGTGCTTTTTCGAGTTGTAAAATTGGCAGATATTTTTTTTGGATTTTTGCAAGTTTCTTCATGCTATCTTGTGTAAACACACTCTTAAAACTCACCTTTTAAGTAGATCAACAACAAGTGTGAATTTACGGCTTTGAGGTCGAAATTAAGAAACTTTGCTGCCACGTTTGTGACCAAATTGCCACGTTTGTGACATTTTAGCCACAGTATGGAAAAATTATGGTTTTGAAGCGTTTTGATGAGAGATATATTGCATATAATGACAAATTTACACTTCAAGACTAATTTTGCAACAGTGTCATGTCTCCGGTGGTCCATTTTTTTTATACCCTACGGCCCTAAAGATCAACTATGGTTCCCTGTCCTCTGTTTTAATAGCCGTTTATGATGGATTAGGATCTCCTAATTACGAATCTGATCTTGATTTTTTTCTATTACATCAGTATCCTTAGTTATCCTTGCTCAAAAGTGAAAAAATCACAGTCTTGACATCTACTTAACTATAACAGCAATAAGTAAAATTAATTTTTGTCAATGGATTCAGACAGCCGAATTTATTATCAACAAGACAAAATTTACCGTTTAGCCTTTAAAAAAAGGATACCTCTCAATAACACACAAAGGACCGAAAAATTAACAAAAATGGTAAGTTTTATTATTTTTACCAGAAATATATTTTATCACGAAAATTTTAAGCCCTTGCAGACTAAAATCGGATGAAAAAATAAGGCTCTATTGTAGATTTAGTGAATGAACAGATGAAATTTTGATTCTGTGAATTTGCAAAGTAGTAGTTTAGTAGGCTTAGTCACTAAATCTAGAATAGAGCTGTCATTTTTCATGCGATTATGGTCTGCAAAGTCACGAAATTTTTGTAATTAAATATGTTATTGATAAAAATAATAAAACTTGACTTTTTGTAACTTTTCGGTCTCGAAAAATCCTTTGTATGTTATCGAAAGATGTCCTTAATTTAAACGCTTATAACTCGGAAGCTAAGAATCCAATTGAAAAACGGTAAATTATGTCTTGTTGACAATAAATTTGGCTGTCTGAATCCATTGACAAAAATTTATTTTACTTGTTGTTGTTTTTGTTCTATAGCTTTAAGTAGATGTCAAAACAGTGATTTTTTCACTTTTGAGCAAGGATAACTCAGGATTCTGATGGTGTAGAAAAATTTTTGTATTAAAAACATAATTAATAGACTTCAACAAAACATCTGTATACTCAAACTTTATATGAAATATGTTTTTTTGCAGACTGATAAAAAGTGCCACGTTTGTGACATTTTTGATGCGCCACGTTTGTGACATTTTTGCAGTTTATCGCTCATTGTAAAGCACGCTTTTGAGTTCAAAATTTTTCCGAAAGAATTTGGGGTCATGTCTGCAAATCCTACAAAAAAATTGTTTCATGCATAAAATAAAATGTCCTACCTGGGAGTGCCGAGTGCCACGTTTGTGACCATAATTTTTAGAAAAAACGGTTTTTGTTTATAAAATGCCCTATAAAACGCAAACAGATTTCTTTTTGGACGCGTTCGGACATGATGACGTTTGGGTGATGGATAGTGATCAGAATTAATGCATGTGTATTGCAATCTATTGACTGAAACAGTAGTACCATGCAGTAGTAGCTTAATACTTTTAAGAAATTTTTTTTTTCCAAAACTAGGGGACAGTTTTCAATTCGAAATTGTGCCCTCTAAAAATTGTTTAAAACTGTAGATGAGCTCAGAATATTGTAGCCTTAAGTATTTACTTAATATGTGTAGTAACTTGTTTTCTGTTCTATTTCCGTTTTTTGGTCGTTTTTCATCGTTTTGTGTATAAAAAGTAGGGGTAGGACATGCCACGTTTGTGACATTTGGGGTATATTTGCAAACTTTCACAAAAGACCAATAATTATTTGGTGGTAAAATTGATCCGCTCTATTAGAAAAACATAGTTTCTAACTTATAGCGTAATTTTTTGTGAAAAAAAAGCCTACTGTATAGGTGAAATCTCCAGAGGACACAAAAAGTACAGTTATCTGAGAATCACCCATATAAGCAAAAGCTTCAAAACGCTATACTGAAAACGTTTTTTGAGATAATCCAAACAAATTTCACTCAGACACTAAAAACTATAAATGCAAGCTCTGAGTAATTACTGGGTGAACTCGGGCAAGAGGGCGTGGCACCTCCCATATAAGCAAAATTTTCAAACTACTGCAGTGTAGGGAATTTATTTTTTGGCCAGGCCAAAAGTTACACCGTTACTAGTTTTACTTAATATCATTAATTCTACACCATTGAGTAAACTTTTCTGTGAACACAGAACCGAATTTTATTCATTTTTGACAAAATGACAGGCATCATCATATATTCTTAAATTTCGACCAGTCAGACTAATAAAAAATTATGTTTTTTTGTACTACGAAGTACACGCCTATTCGTTTTAAAATGATGCGAAAGAGACAATTGGAATGCCTGTAGTGATTTAAATTGAATCAAACAAGTACTGGAGGCTAAGTCGGAGCAGCGTTTAAAACCCACATTATTATAAATAATTTTTAATCACCATGACAAGAAATCTATCCAAGCAAAGTTACCAAACATGGTATGGGAATTTTTGGCGATATATCTACATAGATATGCATTGTACACTTTAAAACAGTTGTTAAATTAGTGATAAGCTTCACGTTAGAGAAATTGTACAGCGTTGTGTTTTTATTTATTCAACTCTCGTTGTGAAAATTTTGCAATGTCATTGTTATTATGTTATGCAGTAAATGATTAAGGCGCTATTGTCAGTCTGTTTACTGCTGGGTCACATCAATAAATCATACCAAATTAGTTATGTAAATCGATGGTTATGAATGTGACTAAGTTTCTTAGATCGAAGCGATCTGTAACTTACTGAAATTTGTACTTTTAGTACAAAAATTATGTATGACCTACAAAAAACCAGACCTTGAGACTTATAAAGGATGTTTTTTTAAGCCCGATAGAACTTGAAATTGTAAAAAAATAACACTTAAAATTAAATTGTAATTAAAAATTTTTTTATTTGAAAGGTCAATACATGGCATTAAGATTTGAAAATGATTTCGAACATTTGGGCACCGCGGCTTTTTTTAACGAAGCGCATTCTGGACGTCTAATTTTGTGCCACTTTTTCGAGCACTGCTGGCCGTATGTCACGAACAATGCTGGCTTCCAAGGCGTCAATTGTTGCTGGTTTATAAGCATAAGCCAGTGACAACACGTAGCCCCACAGGAAATAATCGAGAGGTGTTAAATCGCACGACATTGGAGACCAATTAACAGATTCATTTCTCGAAATCAATTTAAATTTGGAACATTTCGTAGCGCTGCACAGTGCGTTGAGCCCATACAAGCAATGGTCAAAAATAGAAGGAGTGGTTGGATATCGATGAAATTTGGTAATATAAGTAATTTGGGGTCGCTGAGCTCAAAAATGATCTCAGATTTGTTGTAAACTATATAGTTTTGCTAAAAACCAGGTATTTAGGACGATTTTCTTAAGGTCCATATATAACGATGATGAAAAAGTAATGTTTAATGTTAACAAATGAAATGTACGTAGTAGAAATAATGTTTTTTGTACTTGTGAGACCATTTATGTTCATAAAAACAAAAAAAAAATTTTTCAACATAAATTTTATATTTCATACAAATTTTTCGTTTTAAGCATTTTTTAAAAAATGAAAAAAAATATTTGTAGGACGAAGTAGGAAAAGTTATTTGCAGTTCTTGATTATATAGAATTCGAACTAGTAGATTAAGAAAAAAAACGGCACTTATTTTTATACGATTTGTTTTTTTTTTTTCATCGAAATTTGTCAATTTCTGAAGTTTTTCATTTGATAATATCGTGTATTAAAATCACTACAATATACATCAAATTATATATTTTCCAAAATTTTTTAGTTTTATTTATTTACTCAAATATTATTTATAATAAAAAACTTTACTTCGCTTAGTTTAATCAAAAGACAAATTTTTGATAACTCTTTGTTTAAGAGAACCCAAAACGAAGTGAAGAAAACATGATTTTTTTTGAAAAATTTCTCAACTTTGAAGTGTCACAGCGTAGCCAAAACTGAGTTTTTTCCCTAAATATTTTGTTTTTATTTTATTGATACAATTACCTGTCGATTGATACCAATATTATTAGGTTTCGAGTCACAAAAAATTTTGATTTTTGCCCACTAGCCAACGCAGTGTGCGCTGCCGTAAAAAAATATAAGCCAGCAACTTAAGTTACGGCCTTTCAAACTTTATTTACCCAACGGATTAAGCAAACGAGTTGCGTCTTTTTATAATTTTTCGGCAGCAGCGTTTTTCAATCGTGAGTCTATTCATGATGAGTATACTGAAAGAAATAAAAAAAAATTTCAGCTAAATTAAATTTTTTGTGATTTAATGTTCTATTGGGTTTAAAAAAAATGTCGAACAATGTCAGCTTTTAAAAACTCATGTTACTTTTTTTTGGGGAATTTCGGTCATTTCCAGCCAGATTTTTCTTTTGTAGAAAAACTAAAATCTGCTAAATTGAAAAATTTGTTTGGCATTAATCTTTTAGTTACATCCTTAGCTATCACAATCTTTATTTATTTATTTATGTACATGTGTGATTTTACTCACGAAGGAAGGAAAAAGTATTATTTTCTGCAAATTTTTTTTTGTATCTGACTTCAGACATGGTCTAAGTTCAGCTTGTGTATTTTTGTAATTTTCTGAAGCGGGCCGGTCAAAAAAATTAAATGCGCGAATTATATGACATTTTAAAAGAAAAATGCGCTTACTAATATGCTTACCATTTAAAAAAAATTAGGTCTTTAAGTTTCCAAGAAACTGAGGCCAGGAGGCTGAGGTTTTTTCACTTTTCCGTCAATAAATCGTCAATACAACGCTACATTAAAATGCTATTAATTTGAAACCTAAAATGTAATAAGAATTTCCTACGAAATATATTTTTAACGAAAATACTTGCCAGGAACCTGAGGATTTGACTGTCCGCAACACAATTTCACACACAAAACTCAGCGTACCCAGTGTGCCAGACGGTTCATATCTTCGCTTTTTTATCCGTTACGGATCCGTTACTGATCCGTTTGCGGGAGAAATTCCAAAAAAAAAAAAAAAACGATTCGCTTTTTTTTAGGAATCTCGCCCGTCTGGCACACTGGGTATCGACTAAAATATCTACTATCTGAGAGAAATGAAAGCGATTCTAAGATAACTATTCTTCGTTCATTCGCATCAATAAAACAGCAACGCAATAGATACGCAAGTTCACTAAAATTATAAATTTTTTCTAGTGTATTTATCATGAAACAAAAAAAAAAAAAAAATAAAAATTGCTGATGGTTAAATTAATCTCCAAAACTTTGTGAGAAGCTGACGGAGTAACGTTTATCACAAAAAGTGACAAAGTGATAAGTAACAATGCTATCAATTTTACTTAAGCGACACACAGTGCGTTGAGCCCATACAAGAAACGGTCAAAAATAGAAGGAGTGGTGAGATATCGATGAAATTTGGTATTATAAGTAATTTGGAGTCACTGAGCTCAATATATGATCTCAGATTTGTTGTGAACTTTATAGTTTTGCTAAAAACCAGGTATTTAGGACGATTTTCTTAAGCTCCATATATAACGATGATGAAAAAGTAATGTTTAATGTTAACAAATGAAATATACGTAGTAGAAATAATGTTTTTTGTACTTTTGAGACCATTTGTGTTAATAAAAACAAACAATAATTTTCAACATAAATTTTATATTTCATGCAAATTTTTCCTTTTAAGCATTTTTTAAAAAAAGAAAAAAAATATTTGTAGGACGAAGTAGGAAAAGTTATTTGCAGTTCTTGATTATACAGAATCCGTACTAGTAGATTTAAAAAAAAGGCACTTATTTTTATAAGATTTGTTTTTTTTTTGTCATCGAAATTGTCAATTTCTGAAGTTTTTCATTTGATAATATGTATTAAAATCACTACAATATATATCAAATTATATATTTTCCAAAATTTTTAAGTTTTATTTATTTACTCAAATATTATTTATAATAAAAAACTTTACTTCGCTTAGTTTAATCAAAAGACAAATTTTTGATAATAATTTGTTTAAGAGAACCCAAAACGAATTGAATAAAACATGGTTTTTTTTTGAAAAATCCCAGTGTGCCAGGCGGTTCATATCTTCGCTTTTTTACCCGTTACGGATCCGTTACTGATCCGTTGGCGGGAGAGATTCCCAAAAAAAAAGCGAATCGTTTTTTTTTTGGAATTTCTCCCGCAAACGGATCAGTAACGGATCCGTAACGGATAAAAAAGCGAAGATTTGAACCGTCTGGCACACTGGGATATCTCAACTTTGAAGTGTCACAGCGTAGCCAAAACTGAGTCTTTCTCCTAAATATTTTGTTTTTATTTTATTGATGCAATTACCTGTCGATTGATACCAATATTATTAGGTTTCGAGTCGCAAAAAATTTTGATTTTTGTCCATTAGCCAACGCAGTGTGCGACACCTCATATTTCTTTTCTTTTTATACTCTATACCTAGGGTATATTCACTTTGTCCTTCCGATTGTAACGCGGAGAAAAAGGCGTAGCAGGTATGGAAAAGTACATATATTCTTGATTGATCAGGTTTTTCAACCTCAAACTTTCAAAATTTTTTTAGTGCTTTTTCTCAATTTTAATGTTAAGCTCGTTATACATAATCGCTATAGGACATTTAATTTTTAAAGTTGTTTTAAACATTGGATATTCAAGAAATCACAGGATAAACTAAGATCTATTGTCTGTTTTGTTTTCAGTTTCAATTTTGGTCGCCAGATTACGAATCTGCTCAGTAGCAGTTTCTTCTACCAAATTACTTACCAAATTGAATTGGTTAGAAATGTGAAGTGTTCAATATGATAATGTGCTTTATCCTCTCTTTTCATTGATATAAATCAGTCTGTTCGTTTACTCTATTATATTTATTTAAATTAATTCAAGTATTGCTCTATTCATAATTAACCTAAGTTACACGTACTAGATTATAATGATAACTAGAATCGCCTTGTGATCAAAATTCGATCACAAATGTTTTAAGGGGACATTCGCTTTTGTAATTGAAAACAAAAAAACACTTTTTAAAAATTTTATTAAGAAAAAACTATTATATTTATTGACAAAATTTCTTTTGGACATTATTTAATATTGTCTAAAATATATGAAAAAAATTTTTTTTTATTTTTAGTTTCCCTTGGCTGCTGTAGAGGGCGTCATCCAAAAGTTACTTTTCAAACTGGTAGGACATTTTTCTCCGAACCTATTCGACCGATTTTAAAAAATCAAAAAGCATTCGATTACTCATAAAAAATATTAAACAATAAGCCTCTGATAGTTTTAAAAAATACCCCCCTTTTTTTTACGGGGCATTTTTTGAGGATAAGTTCCTCAATTTTTTCGCATTTTTCATAAATATTCATACAAAAACTTAAAAATATAAAAAACGTATGAATTTTAGAGGCTTATTGTATAGTTTTGAGTCTCAAGAATAAAATCCATTTTGAATTTTTCAAAAATCTGTTTCAGGAGGTCTCCAATATGTCCTACCGTTTAAAAAGTAACTTTTGGATGACGCCCTCTACAGCAGCCAAGGGAAACTAAAAATGAAAAAAAAATTTTCATATTTTTTAGACAATATTTAATAATCTCCAAAAGAAATTTTGTCAATAAATATAATAGTTTTTTCATAATAAAATTTTTAAAAAGTGGTTTTTGCTTCAATTACGAAAGCGAATGTCCCCTTAAATAATTTTGGTACTTTTTGGACACTTTTAGTACTTTTTTTTGCTATTTGGTAGGAAATAGAAAAGCTCATTTATCATCCCTAGTATAATTTAAGCGAAATATAAACATTTATCCATTTTTCAGCTCTGTGTGACCGTGTATTTTGTTGTTGTTAATATCAAAATATTAACATAATTTTAAGTTTGTGCACACCTACACGCAAATACCTTTCTAATGGTTAATAATTTAAAGTCGTGCTCCATTTCTAACATAGTAAAAAAAGATGGACAAGTTTTTGTCTTGCATATTAATATATAGATTATCATTCAGTCTATTCGTTTACTCCAAGTTTTTGCAAGTTTTTACCCGAGTAAACAAGAGCTTTTCGGGTATAAACTTGCAAAAACTTGGAGTAAACGAATAGACTGAATGATAATTATCATTATAATCTAGTACGTGTAACGTAGGGTAGTTATGAATAGAGCAATACTTGAATTAATTTAAATAAATATAATAGATTTATAACAACGGAAAGATACAAGACAGGAGAAGAGTCTATCATATGTTTGTAATGTTGATTGTAACGAAACAATTGTAGATAATTCACTTTCAAGTTTAGAATATAAACGTCTTTGATAGATTTAACTTACTCAGTCTAATCTGGATGATCGTGCAAGTAGTTTAAGTACAAAATGTTAAACGTCAATCGTCTAAAATCATACTTTGATCAAGATACGAAAATATGGAGCGGTGAAAAATATACAAAATATTATGGAAATGAGTGCTCAGTAGGTCGAATTTTATTTGAGGAGTTGAGAAAGCGACCGAAAAAAATATGTCAGGTACATATGGACGCTATGAAATGTGTTAATATCGTTACAATTGTATCGAAATAAATGTTTATAGATTTCAGGCACCGAAAAAACTCAACTTACTAACGAAGAAGTTCTTCTGCAAGCAATTAGAATTGCAAAATATTTCCAAAAACTTGATATGCAACAAAGTGATATAATCGGAATTGCATGTCGTAATACCACGTATTTAATAAGTGTGGTGCTAGCGTGTTTTTTTACTGGAAATGCTTATCATGGAATAAATCCCAATCATGATGAAAGTGAGTACATGCATACAAAATGTTTAAATTAAACTATTTTTTAATAAAAGTGCAAAAAGTTGAAATAAAATAAATAAAACATTAAAATTTTTCAAATCGAACTTCAAGCTTTTTAAAAGGTATAACAAATATGAAGGAAAAATGCTCTGTCTTTATGAAAATACATTTGCAACCCTGAATACGTACTTATATACAGTCTTGGGCAAAAGTGTTAGGCTTAAAAGTATGAAATGTTGAATTACTTAGTAATAAAAAACCTGAAAAACTGTTCATGACTTATGTTGTTTTAATAAGAAATAGGGGTTAGTGGTATATAACTTAAAGCAAAATAATTATGTTAATCACATGTTTTACTGATATTATTGAGAGCGTTCGTTTACTAGTCCAGAATTAAGGTTTCAAACGCATAAAACGTACGTAAACGAAAGCTTTTCGGACTAAAACCTTAATTCTGGTCTAGTAAACGAACACTCATATTGTAAATTACACTGTAACATTAACTTATTAACATATATTATGTACCTCATGCTAAGAGATTTCATGTGTTAATATCTTAAAGATATGCCGAAACAACTTGAGTCACTGACTAATGTTGTTTATATGTACAATAGACCGGTTTTATTTTGTATGAAGCAAAAAAAAAAAAAAAAATCATCCCGAAACCGACTTAAAAGTTAGAAGGAATCTTAGAAACGATACCTGCATCATTTTTTTTTACATTCCGAGAAACACCAATGGAGTACTTTTGATTCTACTGAAGGCCCATTTTGGCTAAAAAAAAACATGTTTTTTGGTCATAACTTTTTTTTTTCATTACAAAATGGATACCCAAGAGTGCTTTAGAAATAGAGACTATGTTTTGGCGTTTCAAAATTATATTTTTTTTTGTGGGGGTATAGATAATATTCGCATCCCAAAATCGATTTGTTTACGTTTTTCAAATACGCAGTCAAAAAAACTATTTTTTACTCAAAAGCAAGGCATCTACGAAAAAAGTGTATACGTGAATTTTTTCAGAGTTCTTAGAGATATTTTAAAAAATTGGAAAAATTTATCAAATTGAGAGTTTTCAGCTGATAGCTGCTAGCAAAAGGTTTACTCAAAACTAAGGCATCTACGAAAAAATTTCGTGTGACGTAAAATGCTAAGAATCTGTCAAAGAATAGGTGTGAATTTTTTCAGAATTTTTGGAATTGTTTTTTGATCAAATTTTGAAAAATTATAAAATATCTCAGAAAATTCTGAAAAAATTCTCACGCATTTTTTGGACGATTCTAAGCCTTTTTTTTGCCTTATAAACTTTTTTCGTTAGATGCCTTGCTTTTGAATAAAAAATCGTTTTTCCGACCGCGTAATTGAAAAACGTAAAAAAATCGATTTTTGGACGCTAATATTATCTCTACCACCAAAAAAAAATTATAATTTTTAAATGACAAAATTTTTGTTAGAACAGTCAGTCTTTATTTCTAAAGATCCCTTGGGCATCCATTTGGTAATGAAAAAATATTTATGACCAAAAAACAAATTTTTACTTTTTTTATCAAAAGTGCTTCATTGGTTCTTCTCAAGAAAAAAAAAAACTAGTAAGAGTGTAACCTTTGGCCTGGCCAAACATTAAATACCCTACACTGCAGTATTTTTAAAATTTTGCTTGTATGGGATGTGCCCAGGGGCGTGGAGAGAAAATCCGGGCCCGGGGGAATTATAACCGCGCCCCCTCCACTACTAGTTTTTTTTTATTCGATACTAATCTACGGGATGCCCAAGAGATACTTTGATTATTTCAACCAATAATATTTTCCTAAAGACAGGATTCGGTACCTTAAAGTTTTTAAGTTATGTGTCGTGTAAAAGGATATTAATTTTATAAGTTTTTTTTTTTATATAATTGAGAGTAAAGATGGGCGTTGGCTCGAGTTTTATTCATGACCCGCCGGGCTCTATTTACCAGCGATGGACTCGGGCTTTGAAATCGATTTTCATGCGAGCCCGAACATAATCAAAAAAGCCCTTAATTAAGAGGCCCGCGAGGACCCGCAAATCATACGAAGGTTTAGAAGTACGAGCTTGGAAAATATTCTGTTCTTAAATAAAAATATGGAAAATAATGTATAAGTGAAGTGTTTAGAATGAAAATGGACTAAGTTAAGTCAAACAAAAAACTTATTAGATTTGTCCAAAAAGCTCAAGTGAGCAGACAATGTATTATCTTTGTTTTTTCGCGTTTCAAAATAAAAGGAATAATTGCGCGGGCCCGGGTTTTTTCTCAAGTGCTTGTTTCGTGTTCGTCGGTTGAGCGTTAATATCATACTACTTATAAATTTTATTAATGAAGATATTCTTTCTGCTTAAATCCAGTTTTTTTCCAGAGCTTGAGCTTACAATTCGTAGTATTTATGTGTATTTAGGTTGCATTGTTGTGGAAAATACTCCTAAAGATGCATTTTCAATATATTTTTTGTATGGACGGTAGGCGTGTCCGTTGACCGATTTTGCTTATATTTTAATCCCACGAGCTAAGTTTAACGACGGAGGCAGTGTACTAAATTTCATTGAATTATCTTGCTCAGTTTCCGCAGAAAATGTATTTCCACGCACACCCAACCAACCAGCCAGCCAGACAGACGGATTTGGCTACATCGACTCAGGAGGTGACGTTGATCAAGAATATATATACTTTTCTATATATGCCACCACCTCCTTCTCTGCGTTACAAACGGAAGGACAAAGTGAATATACCCTGGTATGTAGGGTATAAAAAAAATAAAATTATGCAGATATCGTTTTTAAGAGTCTTTCTTACTTCTGAATTGGTTTCGGGATGAATCTGAATTTCGACCCTATCTAATGTGCAATGACCCAATGTGCACAAAAACGGATGCGGATCCGTTTCGAATCCATTTCGAGTCCGTAGAAATATGAAAATCGTAATCTCCAGTGACGAACCTGTATCATACATCAAATACGAATTCAATACGGATTCGCTTTTAATTATGCTAATGCTGTATTTGAAAAAAGAAAAAAACATTTTGAAGCGCTTATTAGAAATTAGAAAAAAAAATAAAAAAATAAAAAAATACGAAAAAAAAAGATGACAATCCACCTGTGGTAGGATTCGAACCCGGTTAAATCCGCGTTGGCGGACCCGTTTCGAACCCGTAGCGGACTTCAATTTTTTTATTGTTTTTGATCTTTTTATTTTATTGTTTTATATCTCAACATCAGATACATAAGTCTACATCATATAGGTCAGTAGCCTGGTTGTCTAATGTTTGTAAATTGTTTATCCCAGGATCCCGGGTTCGCTTTCTTTTTTTTCGCTTAATTTTTTTTTTTATAGACATCATAAACATTATTAAAAGCGAATCCGTTTTGAATTCGTTTATGAAATATTTAACGTATTCGAAATGGAACCGAGATTTTCAGAGGAACTCTTTTAATTATTGTGTAATCATCCTGTATTGGGCAGTTTTCTTTTGTGTTGAAAATCGAAGATTATGAAGTACCAGCGATCGAAATATTTTAACATTTGGATGAACTCTTCGCAATATTGAAATCGTAATAGAAAAGCAAAAGCTTATGGTTAGTACACAAAGTTATAGGAGCAGAATGCCACGAATTCTTTGGTTATTTCTTCGATTTTTTTAAAATTGATAATCAATTGATAGTCTGAACTAAAACTTTGTGTACTCGGAAAAAAGCGGTAGGCATCTCCATTATAAAAGGCTGTACATAAACCTCGCGATACTCAGTGGTCTAGAATGCTATTCTAGCAGGTCATAAGTCGTTCTTGGTTATTTTTAATAAAATAAAATATCAGATTTTATGTTTTTGAGGTCGCTAATTCCATTTTTTAAAAATCAAAATGGCGTATCTAAAATGGCGGACAACTTTCTTAAAAAACGATTATATCACAACAAAATTGTTGCTACGTAGGTTTTTGATGCCGCTGATTCAAAATTCGAGATCAATATTTTTGAAGACAAAATGGCGGATCCAAAATGGTGGACAATTTTCTCTAAAAATAATTATATCACGATAAAATTGTGGGATTTTATAAGAGATTTCGAAGAAATTTATATTTTCCGAATTCATCAAGATCAAGACGCTATTACTCAGAAATGGTATTATTTCTTGGTATTTTGGTACATTAAATATGTGGAATAGGGCTGTTCAAAAAAAAAAAAATTTTTCGAATTTCCAAGATATACTTTGGCATCACGATCTACATCATGACAGAATATCCCAAAAAATTTTTCAGATTTTTAAATTCATATTTAAAGGTGGCTCAAAGCGGAAATATATTTTTATTTTTTTTTTAGCATTAATTATAAAATGTTGTCAAACAATTTGAAAAATTTGTTTTAGAGTAACTTAAAAACATTCATTTTGTTTGTTTTTTAATGAACTTTAAAACTTACGTTGAAAAAGTCATCGTGCTTTAAACGAAATGAACATTTTTTAATTTACAAGATCTCATTCAAAAGAGCTCTTAAAAACCTTCAAGACAAGACATGTTAAGACTTTTTTGGGCCAGCAGGCTCGATGACATAACGTTTGAAATATAGTAATGCAGCCCTGTGAAAGGCAAAACGCTTTTTACTCAAGAGGGAGGCATCTTACAAAAAAGTGCCCATGGCATAAAATGCTTAAAATCATCTAAGGAACAAGTGTAAATTGTTTTTTTTTTTTTTTACTTAATTTTAGAAAAAAAAATTTTTTAACGTCATTTTTAATAAACTTTCCAAAAAGAAAAAAAAACAATTCACTATTGTTCCTTGGATGATTCTAAGCATTTTATGCCATGGGCACTTTTTTGTAAGATGCCTCCCTCTTGAGTAAAAAGCGTTTTGCCTTTCACAGGGCTGCATTACTATATTTCAAACGTTATGTCACCGAGTCTGCTGGCTCAAAAAAATCTTAACATGTCTTGTCTTGAAGGTTTTTAAGAGCTCTTTTGAATGAGATCTTGTAAATTAAAAAATGTTCATTTCGTTTAAAGCACGATGACTTTTTTCTTTGAAAAACCGTAAAATTTCGCCTTCTTAGGGCAGTTTTTCGTTTTTTAAGAAGTGTAAAATTTTTTTTGTCAAAATTACAACGTAGGTTTTAAAGTTCATTAAAAAACAAACAAAATGAATGTTTTTAAGTTACTCTAAAACAAATTTTTCAAATTGTTTGACAACATTTTATAATTAATGCTAAAAAAAAAAATAACAAAAATATATTTCTGCTTTGAGCCACCTTTAAATATGAATTTAAAAATCTGAAAATTTTTTTGGGATATTCTGTCATGATGTAGATCGTGATGCCAAAGTATATCTTGGAAATTCGAAAATTTTTTTTTTTTTGAACAGCCCTAATGTGGAATAATATTATTACTTTGGACTCATCAATTTTCAGACTTATGACCGGCTAGCACTCTCCTGTAGACCACTGTGCCACGCTCCGGGAGAGGTCTGAGTAAGGGCCACGCTTGGTGTTTTTTTTTTTGTGTTTTTTATTCACGTAAGGGGGTCAAGGGTCAAAAATAAATAACACAAGTATTAGGGTGGGCCAAATTGTATGGAGGAAATTTTACCGACCTCGGCTACTCCCTATGTGAAAGTTCGTTCAATTCTATGAATATTTGCCCAAGGAACTATACTTCTGCGTTCAACTTTAGTTCGGCGCATTTTTGATCGAAAATTGTACCTTTCATCAATAATTTTTTTTTATTTCCATACTAAATTTTAAAATTTTTTATAAAGACTAAAGTAATGTCATTATATGATTTGGCTGGTATTCTGTCAGTAATCAATTAAATTGGGTTCTGTTTACATAAAAAGTTCACTTGATGGAGTGGAATTGATGCTATATATTTAGAAAAATGATATGGATCAAATAGCCGATTATTATGACCGACTTTCAAAATAAACGATTCAGATTTTTGGATGAATTCTTTCAAACAAAACACCAACCTAAGCTGAAAGTTCATTCAATTCTATGAATATTTGCCCAAGGAACCATACCTCTACGTTCAACTTTAGTTCGGCGCATTTTCAATTGAAAATTTTACCTTGCGTTTAATATTTATTTTTATGCTTAATTTTCAAAATTTCTATAGAGACAAAAGTAATGTCATAATATGTTTTGGCTGGTATTCTGTCAGTAATCAATAAAATTGGGTTTTGTTTTTACGAAAAGTTTACTTGATAGCGTGGAATTGATTATATTTATTCCAAAAAATTATATCGGTCACATAACCGATTTATTATAAACGATTCATATTTTTACATGGATTTTTGGTATATTGTTCTCTAAAATTAAAAAGAGCGGCTAATTTATTCCCTAAAACTGCCACTAGATGTTGCCCTGGAAAAAAATAAGTGTCAGATTCGGCATCCTAGCTTCCAAAAATACTTGGGTTGGTGTTTCGATTGAAAAAATCCATGTAAAAATATGAATCGTTTATAATAAATCGGTTATGTGACCGATATAATTTTTTGGAATAAATATAATCAATTCCACGCTTTCAAGTAAACTTTTCGTAAAAACAGAACCCAATTTTATTGATTACTGACAGAATACCAGCCAAAACATATTATGATATTACTTTTGTCTCTATAGGAATTTTGAAAATTAAGCATAAAAATAAATATTCAACGCAAGGTAAAATTTTCAATTGAAAATGCGCCGAACTAAAGTTGAACGTAGAGGTATGGTCCCTTGGGCAAATATTCATAGAACTGAATGAACTTTCAGCCTAGGTTTGTGTTTATTTTGAAAGTCGGTCATAATAATCGGATATTTGACCCATATCATTTTTTTAAATATATAGCATCAATTCCACACCATCAAGTGAACTTCTTATGTAAACAGAACCCAATTTAATTGATTACTAACAGAATATCAGCCAAATCATATAATGACATTACTTTTGTCTTTATAAAAATTTTTAATATTTAGTATGGAAATAAAAAACTAGTAAGGGTGGTATCTTTGGCCTGGCCAAAAACTAAATGCCCTACACTGCATTTCAAGTATATTATTAGGAGAGTATAAGAACAAATTGCTTATATGGGAAGTGCCACGCCCTCACCTCCGAGCTTACCTTGATTTTGCGTAGAGTTTGCATTTACTGTTCTGAAAGTTTGAGTAAAATTCGGTTATCTTTCAGTATAGCATTTGAAACTTTCGCTTATATGGGAGGTGCCACGCCCTCTAATCCTACTTCGCCTACTTTAAGCTCAGAGTTTACAATTAATGTTCTTCGTATTTGAGTGAAATTTGGTTGGATTATCTCAAAAAACACTTTCATTATATAATTTTGAAACATTTGCTTATATGGGAGGTGCCACGCCCTCTTGTCCGAGTTTACCTAAATCTTGCGTATAGCTTGCATTTATAGATCCGAGTGTTTGAGTGTAATTTGGTTGGGTTATCTCAAAAAACGCTTTCCGTATGGGGTCATTTCATCTCAAATCGTCCAGGCAGTATTTTTTTTTTGCATATTATTTTTTTAATAGTTTCTACATTGAAATCGATGAGACACGTATTTTTTCCTTTCGTCGTGGGGAATTTTTTAAAATTCGTCTACAAACTCGATTTTGCGCTATTGTCGCATGCCAATTTTCACGGATAATGCGAAAAAAACGTCCGATCTTCGTAATTTTTGGTATGTTTGTAGCTAAGAGGTTCCTCTAAAAGAAAAAAATATGATACAGGGTATATTTCAAAAAATAATTTTTATATCGTCATTTGAAAAAAAAATCAAAAAATTTTTGACTTGAAAAATTTCCAATTGCATCAGTTTTTTTTTTCTTCATATTTTTTTTTAAATAGCCATACATATAAACAATATTATGTAACAGTAGGGCTGTTCAAAAAAAAAAAATTTTTCGAATTTCCAAGATATACTTTGGCATCACGATCTACATCATGACAGAATATCCCAAAAAATTTTTCAGATTTTTAAATTCATATTTAAAGGTGGCTCAAAGCGGAAATATATTTTTATTATTTTTTTTTTAGCATTAATTATAAAATGTTGTCAAACAATTTGAAAAATTTGTTTTAGAGTAACTTAAAAACATTCATTTTGTTTGTTTTTTAATGAACTTTAAAACTTACGTTGTAATTTTGACAAAAAAAATTTTACACTTCTTAAAAAACGAAAAACTGCCCTAAGAAGGCGAAATTTTACGGTTTTTCAAAGAAAAAAGTCATCGTGCTTTAAACGAAATGAACATTTTTTAATTTACAAGATCTCATTCAAAAGAGCTCTTAAAAACCTTCAAGACAAGACATGTTAAGACTTTTTTGGGCCAGCAGGCTCGATGACATAACGTTTGAAATATAGTAATGCAGCCCTGTGAAAGGCAAAACGCTTTTTACTCAAGAGGGAGGCATCTTACAAAAAAGTGCCCATGGCATAAAATGCTTAAAATCATCTTAGGAACAAGTGTAAATTGTTTTTTTTTTTTTTTACTTAATTTTAGAAAAAAAAATTTTTTAACGTCATTTTTAATAAACTTTCCAAAAAAAAAAAAAACAATTCACTATTGTTCCTTGGATGATTCTAAGCATTTTATGCCATGGGCACTTTTTTGTAAGATGCCTCCCTCTTGAGTAAAAAGCGTTTTGCCTTTCACAGGGCTGCATTACTATATTTCAAACGTTATGTCACCGAGTCTGCTGGCTCAAAAAAATCTTAACATGTCTTGTCTTGAAGGTTTTTAAGAGCTCTTTTGAATGAGATCTTGTAAATTAAAAAATGTTCATTTCGTTTAAAGCACGATGACTTTTTTCTTTGAAAAACCGTAAAATTTCGCCTTCTTAGGGCAGTTTTTCGTTTTTTAAGAAGTGTAAAATTTTTTTTGTCAAAATTACATCGTAGGTTTTAAAGTTCAATAAAAAACAAACAAAATGAATGTTCTTAAGTTACTCTAAAACATATTTTTCAAATTGCTTGACAACATTTTATAATTAATGCTAAAAAAAAAATAATAAAAATATATTTCTGCTTTGAGCCACCTTTAAATATGAATTTAAAAATCTGAAAAATTTTTTGGGATATTCTGTCATGATGTAGATCGTGATGCCAAAGTATATCTTGGAAATTCGAAAAATTTTTTTTTTTTGAACAGCCCTAATGTAACAGCCTCTATTAGCCCAAATTCGTTGTTTGAGAATTATGATTTTTTGAAAAAACAGTCCCAATTATTTAGTAATTTTGGGCTTCAATGATGATATATGTTATCATTTCGTCAAAAGTAGCTCAATCGTTATGATATTTTGTCTGTCAACAGTCAAAGGTCCGTTCTAGAAGAAAAGATCATGAAGTGTAGTACATTTTTGGATATTTTTTTTATAACCGTCTTTAAAATAGAAAAAAAATCAAATGACTTTTAGCCCAAAAATTTTAGCATTGCTACGATTTGTCCATTCTTTATTTCTGTTTTTGTGTATCAATTTGTAAGTAGACAATTTTCAGAAGCTTTATTCATTCCTTAATTTTGTTTTTTATTCAATATTATTTTTCAAACTCCATGCAAGTAGGTACATTTATTCGAGTAATTTGATTATTGCTGCAACATGGGTCTTCTTGGTCTTTCTGAACTTTTGTACGTCACGAGCTTCAAGTAATTTGACAGCCGCATTTGGAGTATGCTTCTGAAAATTGTCTACTTACAAATTGATATACAAAAACAGTAATAAAGAATGGACAAATCGTAGCAATGCTAAAATTTTTGGGCTAAAAGTCATTTGATTTTTTTTCTATTTTAAAGACGGTTATAAAAAAAATATCCAAAAATGTACTACACTTCATGATTCTTTCTTCTAGAACGGACCTTTGACTGTTGACAGACAAAATATCATAACGATTGAGCTACTTTTGACGAAATGATAACATATCGTCGGCTGAGTATTATTTTGCCGTAAACGCCACTTCGTTGAAAAAGCAAAAGCAGATAACTTGCCCTCGTCTCTACACAACTTATGTGCTTTTGCTTTTTCAACGAAGTGGCGTTTACGGCAAAATAATACTCAGCCGACGATATATCATGAATGAAGCCCAAAATTACTAAATAATTGGGACTGATTTTTCAAAAAATCATAATTCCCAAACAACGTATTTGGGCTAATAGAGGCTGTTACATAATATTGTTTATATGTATGGCTATTTAAAAAAAAAATATGAAGAAAAAAAAAAAACTGATGCAATTGGAAATTTTTCAAGTCAAAAATTTTTTGATTTTTTTTTCAAATGACGATATAAAAATTATTTTTTGAAATATACCCTGTATCATATCATATTTTAGAGGAACCTCTTAGCTACAAACATACCAAAAATTACAAAGATCGGACGTTTTTTCGCAAAGTTATCACATTTTCCGTGGAAATTGACATGCGACAATAGCGCAAAATCGAGTTTGTAGACGAATTTTAAAAAATTCCCCACGACGAAAGAACTCAAAATCAAGCAAAAGGAAAAAATACGTGTCTCATCGATTTCAATGTAGAAACTATTAAAAAAATAATATGCAAAAAAAAAAATACTGCCTGGACGATTTGAGATGAAATTTAACGATAATTATTTCGTAAATATGTATCAAGTATTATTTGTAGATCATGTAAATGTTAATAAGATAAATCCCGTTCCTTTTTATCAAGCGAAAACAGCTCCAGAGTTTTCCTTAAAAACTAGTTTTTCAAAATTTGAACAGTTTCTGAAAAGTATCTCCTATACTATAGGTCCTACGAAAAAAAAAGCTGAGAATGGTTTGTAGGAAATATAATTTTCTACAAACAAGTCTATACTTACTTTTTTTGTGCGATTAGTCGTTTGAGAGTTATCTTAATTTGAAAAGTACAACATGCAAATATCGCGAAGTTTTAAAACTTTTTAAATTGACATACTTCCTAAACCATGAGTAATAGGAACAAAATGTTCGAAGTTTTTTCGTAGTAAATCATTGAAACTAATAAACTGTGTACTCGGCAAATAACTTGCGACCACTATTTTTTCGTAATTGCAGCCGTAAGCGAAATAATTGAAAAAAATTTATTTTCGCAACTTTTGACCTTGAATAACTTTTTTTGGGCATATGATTTTGCAATGTACTTTTCACACGTTATTTTTTATGCATTAGTGAATACAATTCTGGAAAAAAGGAAATTCATTTGGAACTATTTTTCAGAATTATCCTTTTTTGCTTCGGCTAAAGCAACATGAAAATTGTTCGTTAGCCGATCATTTCCGAAGTGCTCTAAGGATTTTGAAATTTTTTATTGAAAACATGTCGAAATACGATGTTTAACAGAATTCCGTAAAAAAAATGGGGTACTCGAAAATTTTATTCAAATCACCCACAGGACAGGCGTGTTTATGTGTATTTTGCTTCTGTTATTGCAAATAATGCTCTTATTATTGCATTTTGAATATATTTTTTGTATGGGCGGTAGGCGGGTCCGTTGACCGATTTCGCTCATTTTCAATCCCCCGAGCTAACTTTTACGACGGAGGCAGAACACCAAATTTCATTGAATTATGTTGCTCAGTTTTCCCAAAAAATGTATTTCCACACACACCCACCCAGCCAGCCAGCCAGCCAGCCAGCCAGCCAGCCAGCCAGACAGACGGACATGGCTATATCGACTCAGGAGGTGACGCTGATCAAGAATATATATACTTTTCTATATCTGCCACGCCTCCTTCTCTGCGTTACAAACAGAAGGACAAAGTGAATATACCTTGGGTGTAGGGTATAAAAATATTGATAAAAGGTACAATTTTTGATCAAAAATGCGCCGAACTAAAGTTGAACGCAGAAGAATAGTTCCTTGGGCAAATATTCATAGAATTGAATGAACTTTCACATAGGGGGTAGCCGAGATCAGTTTTCAAATCGGCCCACCCTAACAAGTATTCAAAATTTATGTTTCTTAACACTAAAAAAAAAAAATACAAAATCTGATTTAATTTTTCTTAGCCAAACAATTTTGTAATTTTTTATTTACATTTTTAGAAACTTCTGGACTACTATTTAATGTAACAAAACCAAAGCTAATTTTTTGTGATGGTCAAGATTATGTAAAAATAAGATCCGCAACAAGCGATTTAAATGTTTTAAAAATTATAACTTTAAAACAGCGAGTGGAAGGAGTTCCATTTGTTATGGACTTATTAGGAGCTGTCGAAGGAGAGGAGCAATTTTTGTAAGTTACATATAGTACTTTTCAGTTTCAATGCTTCAATTTCTAATGATGAAACACAATTGGTCTGATGAGTTTTTGTAACGGAAAATAAAACACATGTCGACATAGCCGATGTTCATTCGATAAAATAATAATAATAACACAGTCCTGCGTTTTTGAAAAAGTTAAAAAAGTATGAAATGAAAGTAGGTGATTTTTATAGATTTTTGATCGCTAAACCCGAATATGACCTCCGATTTGCTCCATCACGTCTGAGATCCGAGTTATTCGTGATTTAAAGCAAGGGTGTCAGCGTTTTAAAATCACTGAGCCAAGCGCAGTCAGCGCAAAATTTTCTTTTTTTACAACAAATTCAAATTCCCCGAAGGATAACAATCAGAAAAAATTTTTTTTTTTTTTTTGTTGTTTTCTTGGTGGCTCGTTTATAACAACAACAATATTTCAATAATTTCTTAAAATTCTGAGAACTACAACACACACGAAAAATTATTTGTTGTTTTTTTCTATGCGAAACAACAAAATCAATTTTTCATAAATGTTTAATTCCGCGAAATTTTGACAAGCTTAAAAAATAACAACAAAAATTATTTCTGTGA
Source organism: Calliopum simillimum (assembly GCA_951812925.1). Lineage (NCBI taxonomy): Eukaryota > Metazoa > Arthropoda > Insecta > Diptera > Lauxaniidae > Calliopum > Calliopum simillimum. Next base: position 50,330,341 of record OX638368.1, read on the forward strand.
TTGTTGTATTTCCGCGAAATTTGCATAATATTGAAATATTATTTTTGTTGTAGTCGAGCCAAAATTGGCTCACTTTTGTTCTACGCTGACACCCTTGATTTAAAGTGCAAGAAACGCAATTTTCAGACAGATGGCGTACATCCTGAAAGTAGTCTAGCTCTTTTTTGACAGCGGTATTGAATTGCGTTGAGCTTCCTCTTTAAAGCGTACTTTTAACTTTTCCAATTGAATCATTAGTTTCCGAGATATCATCGATTGAAGTAAAGGTATCGCTAATCCCTGTAAAAGAATATATTCATTTTGTATACCTTTACTTCAATGGAAACTAATAATCCAATTGGAAAAGTTTAAAGTACGCTTTAAAGAGGAAGCTCAGGGCTATTCTATGCCGCTATCAAAAGTGAACTAGACTTCTTTCAGGATGTACGCCTTATGTTTGAAAATATCGTTTTCTGCACATTAACTCAAGGATAACTCGGATCTCAGATGTGATAGAGCAAATCGGAGGTCATATTCGGATTCAGCGAGAAAAAATCTATAAAAATAAATTACTCTGATCTCATACTTTTTTTCATCGCAGGACTGTGTAATTTATAAAAAACAATTTTCACCCGCATAGGGATTTGAACTCGAAACATAATGCTCAGAGATATAAAACTAACCATTTAGCACATTAACAGCCTTCGCCAAAAGTATAAGGCACTACATAATATGCATAATTCATGTTTTTCTAATTGATAAATGAATAAATGCTTACCATAAATACGATGCCGGGTTCATTATAGTAACCATTACATAAAGCAATAAGCGGCATTTTTTTAAAGTCATAATAAAAATGGTGACCAAAAACGAAAGGCTCGGTTTTTTCGGTTTTTTATTAGTCAATATTTTTAATTTTTTTTTTTGGTGCTGCAATGAGTAAAAAAAGAGACAACTAATTGATTTTACAATGCAAAAAATAAGTGACAAAAGTTGAAAATCAGTAGTAAATTATGGGGTGCTTTATACTTTTGGCCAATTTACAATTGACTTTCTAATTTTTATCGCTAATTTTTGGCATTGTTAAATCAATTATTTGACAAATTTTTCAATAAACTAGAAAAAAAAGCTTTTTTATTCCTTGGAGTACCGAAAAAATATTAAAAAACATGGACCAAAAAAGCCGAAAAAATCGCGCTTTATTTAGCTTTGAGTTTTTAATTTTTTTTTTTAATATTTTCAAGTATTTCGACTGTTTCTATGTGGTGTCGATTATTTAAAACCAGTTCATCAGCAATTTTTAACATTTTTCGACTTTTTCAATTGTTTTCAAAGATTCTCAATATATCGACCTTATCAAAATTGTTTAATATTTTTTCGCATTTTCCACATACAATTGAATATATCTGTGGACTTTTGACAAAACAACCTAACTCGAAATAAGACAATTTTCCAGGATTTTAATCATAGGGGAAGGTGGGGAATTGTGAGCCGTGGGGAATCGTGAGACATTGCAATATTTCATGTCAAGATAGATAGTTAAACACAACTATCAACGTTGTCTCTTAGCTTAAGCATATTTTTACATGGGTAGTTGATCAGTGTATGCGTTTTTGCAAAGCTTTTTCAGCGATCTTGATATGCATCAGTCTTGAACGTATTGCTACGAATCAAGTCAGGTAAATGTGCTAATTAATATCGTTGGACCTTGGCCTTTCAACATACAAAAGGATTTTGCATGACATTTCAGCAAGTAAGTTACATACCGCCATGTTGCAAGACATATCTTGTGGGGAATCATGGCCACGTTGTAATGCAAAACAAGATAAAAAGATTGATTTTTCTGCTGTTTTGGAGGCTATTAAGCGGATAATAATTAGAGTCAATCTTTGCATAATCGATTAAGATTTGGGTTGACATCTCCGATTTTTATGAAAATTGGTGAAAAGTTAGTATTTGACATACATATGACCGTGGTTAAATGATTTTCCGAAATTCCCTGCCATATTGGAGGCCATATGAAATTCGATCCAACTTTTGGATATTCACATATTTGAAAATTCATAGCTCCTCGGCTTTTTATCCGATTTTAGTAAAATTTTCAAGGTTAGTGCAAAAAGGTATGAGCATTTGAAAAAAAAACTTCACTGAAAAAACATTTTTTTTTTGTGGAAAAAAAGCTTTTTCCTTTTTTAAAGCCATTTTGGGGCTTAGAGCACCCTTTTTACTTTTTTTTAAGGATTGGTTTTAAAGATTGCAAATAGATATAATGAAATTTACTTTTAAATGAAAATATTTAAAAAAATATAAAGAGTGCTCCAAGCCCCAAAATGGCCTTAAAAAATAAAAAAGCTTTTTTACATAAAAAATTTTTTTTTCAGTGTAATTGTTTTTTCAAAAGCTCAGGTGCTATAAATTTTGAAATATATAGTGTCCAAGAGTTGGATCGAAATTCCTATGGCCTCCACTTGGAAATTTTCGGAACTTCAGAAAATAATTTTTTCAAAAAAATTGGAGATGTCAACCCAATCCTTAATCGATTACGCAAATATTGACTCATTAATAACAATTACCTTCATGCCGACGCGTTATTCACGAATGTACCACGTGCTATATTAAGCCGTTACATAAGCAAGTTGGCTCACGATTCCCTATCATTTTTCGAAATCTCGGAAACATTGATTTTTTGCAAACAACCAAAATTTAAAAAAAGAAAACAAACAATAAAAAACTGTAATGGACAAAATTTACGTTTTTCCACGTAGAATACCATACCATATTAAAATTTGCAAATTTTCTGATATTTGTTAAAGACATCGAGCAAAATAAAATCATGGCTCACAATTCCCCACCTTCCCCTATATATAAAATTTAAATACGCTTCTTTTGGTGTAATCGTCATATCTCCATGACTTTTAGTTGCAGAGATATATGTAGAATCGAAAATCAACCTATCTCGATGTTTTATTCCAAATTGCATTTGGAAAAACAACTTATCTCAAATAGGTTAAAAAACTCAAGCATTTGCAATAACAAAAACTTTTACAAATGCTTTTCACAAAACAACTTAAGTCAACATAAGAAAAGGGTGTTGTTCTTCACAAAACATTTTGAGTCAAGATAAATACAGGTTAAATGGCAAAAAAAAGTTTGACAAAAGCACTTCTTGAAATAAGTTACTTTTCCTATGGAAGGAACTGAATTTCTTAGATCAAAAAATATTTGACAAAAACATCTTATTTCAATTTTATTTATTAAAAAACTATTGATCTGTAAAAAAAGTTTCTGGAAAATATTCGTTTAGTATTCATGTATAATAAAAAACTTTTCCCTTTGTTCCAACTCCTACACAAAAAGAATTGAGAAGCATCAAAGTAGTTTTTTAGCTCTCCTGAAAAGTTGCCAATTTCGAGTAAGGTTGTTTGGTCAAAAGTCCACAGATATTCATGTACTTTGTCATTTGCGTTCATTGCACTCTAATCACTACATATTTCAATTTTGTGTTATCTCTCATTTCAACAATATTCAAGGCCAGCAGAATTGGAAAACGGAATGGAACAGACATTAGCAATCCTTTGTTCCTCAGGCTCTACAGGATTGCCAAAAGCTGTAACAATTCCTAACAGTACAAAAATATATGCGTTTGCGAGGTAATATTGAATTTAATCTACGAATTTAATACTCAGAGAAAAATATCGATATCTTAGAGCGCTATAGTCCTTTCTCCACTTTTTGCGATTTTGAGATTTTTCCAGTTATGGTATCCTTGTGGGCTTCTGTGGGACGTCAAAATAACACAAAAACACTAAAATATTGAAGAATTAAGAAAAATACTTATCTCCAAACTGTTACTTTTTGAAGAACGTTACTATACATTTTTTAAAAAAAATTTTCGTTTTTTTCGCAACTTTATCCGACATTTTAGTGAACAAATTTTTTACACCCAATCGTACCCCCTCCCCCCTTAGATCCAAAAATTTAAACAAATTTTTTTTTTGTTTTTTGTGTTTTCTACGCGTTTCATGACTTTTTAGGACATTTTAATGGCTCCCCCTTGAATGTCGGAACCAAAACTTTTTTTCTTGTTTTTTCCATAATTCCAAAAAAAATTTAATTTATCATATCTCTGAAAACATTTAATGGACATGGATGGGATTTGGTATACGTATTAAGAGTAACGGGACAAATAATGTCCAAGAGAAAAATGGGCGGTGCCACGCCCTTCCATAAAATGTCATATCTCTGAAACTATTTAACGCACATATTTATATGAGATATGGTGCATATATAAATTGCATCGGGACAATTTACATTCTTTGGTTTACTTTAATAGGAGATGTCCCGCCCTCTGTACAAGAGAAGGTGTTGCAACGCACACCGGGAAATGCTAGTCGTTCATAAAATTTACTAAATGTGTCGTTTATCTAAATAGTAGTGCAATTCCATATAAGGGCAAACGTAATGGCATAATATAAATTGGCTGGGATTTTGTTAGAAATTAATAAAATTGGTTTAAAACCTAAAATTAGGTTAAAATTTACTATACGTAAAATTATTGCATGTATCGTTGTATCAAAATAGCAGCCAATTCTAAATAACCACTGCTTGAAATCTTCTTTTTGCATTTCCCAACAATTGAAAAAATGGAGATAGGACTACAGCACTCCAAGGTATCGATATATTTCCCAATAAACTTATGTTCAGCAAAGTTTTGTAATCTTTTTCAGTCCACTCACCGATGAGGATGTAATTTTTTTAAGCAGCACAATGGATTGGATAAGTGGAATATTACTTCTAACCACAAGTATAGTCCATGGAGCAAAGTTGATCATTTCAGATCAACCATATTCACCAGATTTTTTTTTGGAAATCGCTGAAAAATATGATGTCACTGTTACCTTACATGCGCCGACACATATTGCCATGCTTTTGCAAAATTCAAATATCTCTGAGAATAAACTCAGTAGTGTCAAGGTATTTTGCTACGGTGGTGGTAAATGTTCCATTTCAAACCAACTCAAAATGCGTAGCTATTTGCCTAATGGAAATTGTTTCTTTATGTATGGAATGACCGAGTTCGGTGATATGATAACATACAATGATAATTTCGAACACAAACCGAATTCAGTGGGTAGCGTGCTACCTGGTTTCAAATTAAAAATAACCGACGACGAAGGTCGAAATTTGGAACCTGGCGTTGTTGGTGAAATCTGTATGTACCGTGACCAGAAATGGCTTGGTTACTATGGAAATCCTAGAGCCACAGCAGAAGTTTTGGATGATGAAGGCTGGTTTCATTCTGGTGATTTGGGTTACATGGATGAAGATGGTTACTTATTTGTTGTGGATCGTAAAAAAGATATACTTAAGTGTCATGCGATGCAATATTGGCCCAATGAGATTGAAGATGTTATAATAGAATTGCCGGATGTTTTGGATGTTTGTGTGTTCGGCGTTTGGAATGATGTGGATGGTGATGCAGCAGCAGCAGCTGTGACTATATCAGAAGGTAGTACGTTGTCTGAGCAAGAAATTGTGAAACATGTTGCTGTTCGTATTCCGGTACATTATAAACAATTAAAAGCTGGAGCGATTATCTTAAAAGAGTTACCAAAAACCAGCAATGGCAAATTAGATCGTAAGGCACTTTTACCCATATATTTGAAAATAAAGGAAAGTCAATCATAAACAAAATAATATCTAAGAGTTTTATTTTTCTTAATCAGGTCTAGTTTATAAAACTCTTAAGGAAACCGTTTTCCGAGAATTGAATTCCTTGTACCCGAATCAGGTAAGAACAGCTTGTCTGTCGACTATAAAAAAGCTACAACAGTGACATTTTTGTTTGAGCTGGTATCAAAAACTCGTTTCATGCTTTGTTCGGTGCAATGGAGGCGCATTACTTAAAAGTTAGTGTCAGCTATTTTACAGAGAAGTCGAAGTTTGCATAAATAATGTTTGATATATTAAAAAATTTTGTAATACAATACAAATTTATAGCTTATTAAAATACCATTCATATGAAATCAAAATTCTTAATATCCCTCCAAGGGTTTCTAATTTGTACTGGTTTTCGATGGTTATATCCACGTAACAGGATCCAAATGATATGTGAGTGACGCCTATTTACAAAGCTTGGCGAAATCCATACGTATGTATAATGTAAATCGTTAATCAGTAATTAACAGAAGTTACTTGCTGGGTAACAAAATAAACTTTTCGTTACTTTTGCAAACAATTGCAGGCTTCCGTTACAATTGAAAACTTTCGCACTCATTGGTGGAATAAGACACAAATCAAGGGGGCGACAATGGTTATTTTGGAACTTACCAAAACCATACGATAGCGATGCCAGATTCAAACTCAGCATCGGAAAATACATCGAAAGTGACTTAATTTATTTTTGTTTGCTGTTTTTATACCCTACATATTCACTTTGTCCTTCCGTTTGTAACGCACAGAAGGAGGCGTGGCAGATATAAAAAAGTATATATATTCTTGATCAGCGTCACCTCCTGAGTCGATATAGCCATGTCCGTCTGTCTGGCTGGCTGGCTGGGTGGCTGGGTGGCTGGGTGGCTGGCTGGGTGGCTGGCTGGGTGGCTGGCTGTGTGTTGAAATACACTTTATGGGAAAACTGAGCAAGATAATTCAATGAAATTTGGTACACTGCCTCCGTCGTCAAAGATAGCTTGGGGGATTGAAAATGAGCGAAATCAAACAAGAGGGCGTGGCACCTCCCACATAAGCAAAAGCTTCAAAACGCTATACTGAAAACGTTTTTCACTCAGACACTAAAAACTATAAATCCAAACTCTGGACAATAACTGGGTGAACTCGGACAAGAGAGCGTAGCACCTCCCATATGAGCAAAATTTCAAAAATACTGCAGTGTAGGGTATTTAATGTTTGGCCAGGCCAAATTTTACACCCTTACTAGTTTTTTTTTTCAGTTTTTTATATGGAGATAATGCTGTAATGTAATATTATGCGTAACTGACCAAACTGAGCGGTTTGATTCATGCGGTTTACGGGAAAATATTTGTAAATAAATGTAGAATCGATTCCCTCCAGTCGTCAATCTTAAATTCCAAGGGGCCACCTGTGTGTACCGTTTTTCTCGTACGATACCAGGGCTTAGAATGAGTTTTAGGGTAAAGTTTTTCGAAACTTGCCGGTGCTTCAAGACCACTGTGTGTACACAAGAAAATTAGCGCCACACCGAAAATTCTCACTTAATTTCAGTAAAACAAATTAAATCTTATCGCAATGTTATCTTTTCAATAGTCTTGGTGACCAATAAGTTTTATTGAATTATAAAAAATAATAAAGGCATAACTACCAGAAATAGTAATTGGATATCTTTTATTGTGTACTCGTACATATATGTATATTAGGATGGGCCGATTTGAAAACTGATCTCGGCTCAATTCTATGAATATTTGCCCAAGGAACAATACTTCTGCGTTCAACTTTAGTTCGGCGCATTTTTGATCGAAAATTGTACCATTCATCAATATTTTTTTTTATTTTCATACTAAATTTTAAAAATTTTTATAAAGACAAAAGTAATGTCATTATATGATTTGGCTGGTATTCTGTCAGTAATCAATGTGTAAACAGAACCCAATTTAATTGATTACTGATAGAATACCAGCCAAATCATATAATGACATTACTTTTGTCTTTATAAAAATTTTTAAAATTTAGTATGAAAATAAAAAAAATATTGATGAATGGTACAATTTCCGATCAAAAATGCGCCGAACTAAAGTTGAACGCAGAGGTATAGTTCTTTGGGCAAATATTCATAGAATTAAATGAACTTTCACACAGGGGGGTAGCCGAGGTCGATAAAATTTCCTCCATACAATTTGGCCCACCCTAATGTATATATATTTAGTATGCCGATGTAGTATGAATTTAATAAAAATAATTTTAATTTATTTAAAGAATAACAATACCCACAAAATAATAAACTATTTTTATGTAAGGTCAGGCCAGTTATACTTTTAATACAAATATCGCATTCGCTCTACAAAAGTGTATTTACTCAAAGTTGTAATTTTCGCATACTCATTTCGTTCATACACATAAGGACTGAACCGAGAAGAAAGGCATTTTTTGAAATATATTTTTCTCGCAGAGTACGAACTTACTTAAAACAAGGAATGTACCGATAAAAAGCGTGATCAGTTGTGTTTAAATTCTTTTTACGTTCACAATTACTGTACCGAAAAAGAGATTTCGTACAGACAGTTGACCAAACACTACAAAATTAGTGTCATAAGTGTAAAAATATTATTACCAAGTACGGAAGTATCTATTCTCTCCAAGGATTGAAAAAAAAAAATAATGGAAGAAAACAAGGTCCAGGTGACCCAAAACGAGAAAAGTAGGTAGTAATTTTTATAAAACTAAAGTATAATTCAACGAGTCAACCTAAAACTTCCAAAAAATACAAAGTACGAAAAAAAGTAAAATTTAAAGATATGACTGAATAATAAGTTATAATGCAGGCATTGAAATAAGCTGTAGTAATACCCTATTTCTGCAGTAATAACTTCAAATTTGCAGTAATAACTTCAGAATATTGAAAAATATTGTAATAATAATTTTCACCCAAATTCATATTACTTTGTTTTGCGTTAATCGCTGAAACTAAATACTCATTTTATTTCGCTTATAACCGTTGTTTTAGTTGTCTTACCTCACCAATTTGGGCTAAAATGTAGCAACCACAATAAGTACTCGGCAACTCTACTTTAAATATATTTTTATAAATGCATTCGAAGAAAATTTCGCTAAAAATTTTCAATTTTAAATTGTACCATTGCCATGATATCTGTTATTTAATATTAATATTTAATGTTAATCCCTTGAATAAGACATTAAAAAAATTTTGCTAAAAATTGCAAATAAAAACAACAAAAAAAAATTCTGCAGTAATTACTTTTTCTTATTTCAACCCCTGTTATAATGGATGATGAAATTTATGTAAACTCAAGAACATTGCTAGATCCCCAATTCTACTCAAAAGGGGAAGGTAGTACTATCTATCAGTGAATATTGAATAAAAAAATTTGTTGGCAATCTATTTGCTTTTGCTTTTGTAAATTAGCTTAATATTTTACTAAAGGCACGATATATGCCGAACTTTACAGGAATGTGTGTCTGAAATGCCGATATATACCATTTTATACAATAAAAAAAAAAAAAAAAATGCATCAATAATATTTTGGCCTGACTTTGACACTGCACACTACGACCGGCCCACTGTTAAGTTACTAGAAGAGAATATCATAATTTTCGTTGCGAAAGAAGGAAACAAACTAGAAGCTCCAGAATTTCGCCAAATAGAAAGGTATTGGCCAATTGCGAAGCGAAACTTGACGAAAGATGGTCAAGTTGCTCACTAAGTACATCAAATAATTTAAAAAAAAAACTGGCAGTGTCGTTAAAAAAGAAACTGTCGGTCAGTCAAGCGAACTGTCATAATTTCGATGGTGATCAAATTAATTTCTTAAGGCTGAAAATTGTTATACAAATTGTGTAATGCATATAAATAACAATTATGTTGGTCAGTCAGTTATACGTTAGAACAAGACTGGTCAGCAGCCCCATGGAAGGTAAAATGCTTTTTTTACTCAAGAGGGAGGCATCTTACGAAAAAAGTGTACATGTGTACGAATTAAAAATTAAAAAAAATTAAAAAAAAAAAAATCACACGTATTCCTTGGACGATTCTAAGTATTTTATGTCATGTACACTTTTTTCGCGCGATGCCTCTCTCTTGAGTAAAAAAAGCGTTTTGGCTTCCACGGGGCTGCTGACCAGCCTTGTTCTAACGTAATTGTAATTGTTTTTTATATGCATAATACAATCTGCATAACAATTTTCAGCCTTTAGAAATTAATTTGATCACCATCGAAATCATGACATGTTTGAGACCATATATCAGCCGCCTTTTCTACAGTTCGTTAGACTGACCAACTGTAACAAAACCAGCTTTTAACGATTTTTTGGGTTTCGCGACAAAATTTCGAATGCAACTCAAAAATAAATTTTATAAATATTATACTTCTTTAAGAAATAATCGGTTTTTTTCGATTCCTGGAAACTTTTCAAATTCGGAGATGTGACCTTTTCGAAATTGGTCATTCAATTACATTATGAACCCATTTTATGGTACTACAAAGACGCCCCGTGCGGCAAATATCGCTACGCCTTTAAGAGATTATTTGAGAGTTTTAAATAATCCATATCCAAAAAAACTTTCAATTTCAACACTCTTGCATAAAGTCGAAATAAAAGACTTATCTAAAAAATTTCTTATTGATAAGTGTTATCGTATACAGAAAGCTTAAGCAGCCAGTGACCGTGACGTAGTATCGACTGACTTTATTTTGGGCAAGTATGTACACATTGTTCATACTTACGGTGGCCAACCGTACTGTATTATACAGAACAGTTCTGTATTTGAGGCCTCTGTTCTATATAATTTTTTAAGCATAGAAATGTTCTGTAATTTAGAAGGTGTTCTGTATTTGTTCTGTATTTCGCAAAATTGTTTTGTGGAGTGGATTCCACCAAAAAATTAAATAAGAAAAAAGAAGCATAATCGAAATATTATTGCCTACGTGTATGTGTATAAATATTGGACACGAAACACTTTATTTGAAATGAAAAAAGAGATGTCGGTAATATTGTTTATTCTAATGATGATTTGCTTTAATGATCTCAAATGTATATTAGTGTGGGCGAAATTGTTCGGGTGGAAAATATATGACCAAGCGTCTAACGAAAATGTTATCCACGGAAAATTCTTAGAAAATTTGACCAGTAAACCATTGGTGTAAAATCAAGCTCCCGATTTTTAGGGTGAAGATTGTTCTACGACATTTTTGTATTAAAAATACAAAATCTTTAGCAAACACTAACGTTTGTTTCATGGGTATCATGGATTTTGTCAACTTTCTGAATATGTTGTTATCTTGAATGAATTTTGAATATTTTTTTTTTTTTTTGAAAAATGCTAAAAAAATTAGAGCCCGCCATTTTTTAATTGGAATTGCTTTATTTGGTGTTTAATAATAAATGTCAAAAATTTTTATTCATATCACTTCCGCATTGTTTTTAAGTAAACAAAAAATGTATTCCTTTGTTTTTTTTCTTTTTTTTTTTTTGTTCTGTATTCTAATTGCAAATAAATGGTCATCGTATTCATACAGTTACTTAGTTTGGAGTTATCATCATATCTCTATCTTTATAATATAAATTCGCGCGATAGTTGATATAAAACTCGCCAATTGTGCGGACGTGTTTCTTGTTGCTATTGACAACGTCGTATTTTAATTATGGATCGGTTTCACACGCGCTTTGATAAATACATCAAACTATGGACTGGTCCAAAAGAGTCAAAATTTTTTGATGGTGACTGTTCGATTGGTAAAATATTATTTGCATTTATGCGAAATAATCCAACAAATATATGTCAGGTAAAAAAGTAAATGACATTTTGTACAATTCAATTTGAAATACATTTCATATATTTTTTTACACCAGATATCGGATACCGAAGGCACCGCTTTATCCAATAGAGAGGCCATTACATTCGCCATACGAATTGCGCAATATTTGCGTTCACTGGGCTTGAAACATGATGATGTTGTGGGAATTATTGGCGGCAATACAACTTATCTGATGCCCTTGGTTATAGGTTGTTTATTGAATTGCACACCTTTTCATGCACTTAATCCACACTGTGATGAAGGTATGTATGTTAAGAGTGAAAGGTTGAGTGTAAATGTAACATAACATTGTACGACTTAAAGTATATTATTGTTTGATAAAGGTGGAAATGTTATTGCTCGAATACTTTATTACTATATTATATTATTATTATATTACAGCTACCATCAAGCACTTGTTTTGCATAACTAGACCGAAAGTTATTTTTTGTGATGGCGGTCTTTATGTGCGTCTGAGTGCTGTTTCCAGAATGATAAAGGCCAAGGTATTCACTTTAAAGCAGCACATGGGACATTTGCCAAAAATTGAGGAAATGCTTGAGCCAACGTCAACAGAACAGTATTACATGTAAGTGTACTTAGTTGAAATTTGTTATGAAAAAACTACCATATCGGGTAACTTACTCAAATACGAATCAATTGCTCAAAAAATATTGATTATCGTAGTATAGATAGAAAAATAAATAAATTGTCTCGAAACAATCAAAAATGAGTCAATGAATAACAAAAATTTTTTACAAACACAACGCTTTCTGTTATCTAATAAACAACTGATGTTCTATTTTCACTAATAATAATCGAATTTCACCTACAATGAAATTTTTATTATCCGCATTAGCCCAAATGCCACGTATTTTTGATAGCAAAAATGCATGTACAATACCTTAGATCGTCATATCGCTGTTGGCAGCATACATACTCGTAAATACACATTCCAACAATTATCGTATTACTATACATATCAGTTAAGTACTTAATAAGTGTTAATACGGTGATTGTTTCTTTTGAAAGGTACTAATTCGGCTTGAAAATACTTATCAGCTTATCTCGTATAATTTATCTAGCAGACACCATGTAAAAAAACATATTTGCTAGCGAGTTCTTAACAGATTTCTCTAAACGTGACCTGATCGAACAAAACCCTACTGAATTTGACAGAGGTCAAAAGAGGTCAATACCAAAAAGTAAATTTTGCAGAAGATGGCTTATTTAAATTATCTTTACATATAGTGTGGTATAAAAGTCAAAACGGATATTTTTTGCAGTTATGAATTTTGAAGGGGAGATGCATATAGTCGCGTATTATCGATTTCTATCAAAAAATGTAAATCTGAAATCGGTATTTTGGCTTGTGCTAAAAATTTTACGTTAACAAGTTAATAATGTTTTTTGTCAGATCGCGCCACAAATAGTAAAATCTATTAATTAAAACGCCGGACAATAAATGTTCACCCTTTATTGAATTATGTAAGAAATGGAATACGACTTTGAGTTATATGCATATGTGGGAAAATCTCAGCAAGTGTGACTTTTTCGTAAAAAAGCGAATTTTCAAACATGTGGCACCCTATTTTGGACCGCGAATTATCAGTTTTCGATATATTACAAGTATTTTTCAGTCTACGTAACTAACTTTTTGTTTTACGCCTAAACGCCCATGTTAAAGATCCTGAAAGCCCCAAACATATCACTGAACCGCCTCAAAAGTTATAGCTCAATAACGGAAGCAGTTTTTCAATTAAAACTCAAAATTTTGCTCGAATTTCGCCATTGTTTACGTTTGTTCTGGGGGGCGATTTTTTTACATATTATTTGGCCCTAGATCAAATGATCACGCAAGGTTTGAGACTGTTATGTGCCCCCGGGTTGTTGTGCACTTCAAAATACCATTTTTTGGGCACAATTACACATGAAAAATCGCCATTTGAGCATCTTCTCAAGTGTGTTACCATCGAATCAGAGGTGGCACACCCTTCTACCCGGCCAGATCTTTTAGTCATAATATTAAGAAATAATATTTCATGTAGAATACTTATTGCGAAAAAACAATCGCCACTAGAGCAGCATGCTAGAGACCGAAAATTTCCACATTTCGGGTAAAACACAACTTGAGAGACCCATATCTAGCATTCTACTGGAGGTACATCAACGAAATGCAGTTTTGCTTACGTCTTAACACCCGTATTAAAGATCGTTAAAACCCCAAACAATCTGCTGAACCGCCTAATAAGCTATAGCTCAATAACGGAAGTGGCTTTTTCAATTCACACTCAAAATTTGTAGATTTTGCTCGAACTTCGGCAAAAATATAAAAAAATAAAGCTTCTAGGCGGTAGCACACGCATGTTTTCATATTAAGCATCATCCAATAAGATTCCGGGATATGTTAGAATGGATGGGGAATGCAACGGGTGCTCATTCGGCGAATCGAAACCTGTTCACACCGAAAGCCACAATTACTGAGATTTCTGCAAGTATATCATCAGAAAGGTGTTTGTGTGTGGAGATTTGCAAAAAGTTAAAATTATTTTAATATATTGCTTTTAAGCCAGGGAACATTAAATACAAGTTTTTCGATATTAACAACCTAAATATACGCGGTCACACCACAAAGAGAACTAGTAAGGGTGTAACATTTGGCCTGGCCAAACATTAAATACCCTACACTGCCGTATTTTGAAAATTTTTCTTATATGGGAGTTGCCACGCCCTTTTGTCCGAGTTCACCCAGTTTTTGCTCAGAGCGTGCATTTATAATTCTTAGTGTCTAAGTGAAATCCGGTTGGATTATCTCAAAAAAAGTTTTAAGTATAGTGTTTTGAATCTTTTGCTAATAAGGGAGGTGCCACGCTCTCTTCTCCGAGTTCGTCTAGTTTTAGCTCAGGGCGTACATTTATAGTCTTCATTATTTGAGTGAAATTTAGTTGGATTATCCCAAAAAACTCTTTCAGTATAGCGTTTTGAAGCTTTAGCTTATATGGGAGGTGCCACGCCCTCTTGTTCGATTTCACCCAGTTTTTTGTTGAGAGCTTGCATTTATAATTCTTAATGTTTGAGTAAAATTTAGTTTGATTATCTCAAAAAACGCTTTTGGTATAGCTTTTTAAAGCTTTTGCTTATATAAAAGGTGCCACGCCCGGTGGCACTCAAAAGCGGCCAAAAAAATAGCGGCCAAAAAATAGCGTCCAACAAAAAGGGGCCAAAAAATAGCGGCCAAATAAAAAAGGGGCCAAATATAAAAAGGGGCCAAAAAATAGCGGCCAAAAAAAAGGGGCCAAAAAATAGCGGCCAAAAAAAAGCGGCCAAGGGAAAAAAGAGGCCAAAAATGATTAAAGTGTTAAATTATCATTATTTTGTTAAAAATCAAAGACATTAGGTAAAATAGTAAAGTAAATTGACTAACTAATTAACTAACTTTTTCCATGTATTATTTACACAATTTGTCAATTTACTTTACTATTTTACCTAATGTCTTTGATTTGTAATAAAATAATGATAATTTAACACTTTAACCATTTTTGGCCTCTTTTTTCCTTTGGCCGCTTTTTTTTGGCCGCTATTTTTTGGCCCCTTTTTGTATTTGGCCCCTTTTTTTCTTTGGCCGCTTTTTTTTGGCCGCTATTTTTTGGCCCCTTTTTTTTGGCCGCTATTTTTTGGCCGCTTTTGAGTGGAACCGCCACGCCCTCTTGTCCGAATCCACTCAGTTTTTGCATAGAGCTTGCGCTAATAATTCGTGGTATTTAAGTGTATTTTGATTGAGTTGTTGTGAAAAATACTGCTAAAGTTGCATTTTGAATATATGTATTTTTTGTATGGGCGGTAGGCATGTCCGTTGACCGATTTCGGCCATTTTCAATCCCACGAGCTAACTTTTACGACAAGGCGAACGCACCAAATTTCATTGAATTATCATGGTTAGTTTTCCCGTAAAAAAATTTCCACGCACAGCCAGCCAGACAGACGGACATGACTATATCGACTCAGGAGGTGACGCTGATCAAGAATATATATACTTTTCTATATCTGCCACGCCTCCTTCTCTGCGTTACAAACGGAAGGACAAAGTGAATATACCCTGGATGTAGGGTATAAAAATAAAAAGCAAAGCATTGACTTCATATTTATAGTTTTGTTTACGTTTCGCTTTACATCGAATGTAAGGATGTCAGGGATGACAAATGGGATTTTCTATATAGCAAAAAAAATACTTAAAATGTCCAAAGAATAACAACATTCAAACAAAAACAAATTTAACATTAAAATATAGCTTTATGTAAAGAAATGTCGTACGACTCTTACAAATTCTGGTCAAATTTCGTTAAAAAAGTTATGGGCTAAAATTCTTTATATGAACTGGAACGACAACGAGGATTAAAATGAGGCTACAGACCATGCGTTTAATAATGAAAATAATAGGATGTATAGGAAGATGGAAGCAGACACCCTGTAATGAAAACAATTAATGGCGAATGCTGCTTGACAGTTTACGCCTATAAAGCCTCTAGTCGATTGAAAAAGATAATCTAAAAATACAGTGTTACAATGTGCTTGATCAAGCGGAAACGCTTCAAATGATCGACGACAAGGGATTAAATGAAGAAGAAAGTGATTCACCGGAGTTTTCATGTCCCTCAACTAAAAAAAATAAAAATAAAAAATCCTACCAACCATGCTTGCATTCGAACTCGGGTCCAGGGTACTTCAAACTTGTTAGTAGATCAGGCCTGTGTAATTGTACGATTGTTAATTATGGAAGCAAGTGCTATAAAAGTGCTTTCCTAAGAAAATGAAATGTTTCCCCTTGGGTATAAGTTAAAAGCGAAAAATTAAGCAAGTTAACATTTTTATACACCTTATGTTCTAAATGCCGTATTTGTTGATAAATGCTGAAAATGCTTGAAATGGAACGTATTTCCTAGTCAGAATGAATTTATCAAAACACTCACGCATTTTCTTCTGAATTGGTATCTGGGGAGCCTCAGGTACCATAATACGTTGTTAAAATGAGAAAAGCTAGCGCAATTCTGATACCGGATTTGGATTCAGCAACGAAAAATACATCTAAAATTACTATTCTTGTTTTTGTTTGTTGGTTTTGGTTTTAGGTTTTTTCGTTTAAAGTGGGAGATTTCATTTAAATTGAGATTTCTCAAAAACAGCAGCACATTTGATTCTATGTAAAATACGTAATGGCACCTGAAGGTATCCAGCCACCAATTCAGGAGAAACGATCGGGTGGTTTGTTTTCCAATTAAAATAATTTCAATCTTGACTATCACTTCAGCTGAGTTTTTTTAACGAACCGCCTCTATGATCATATTAAAATTGGCAATCCCAATTAATGAATGTACCTTTTCATACCTTTCGAAAAGGGTTTTTTTTTTAACTGACATGCAATTTCTTTACTTTCTTACAGCCCAGAGACACTCATGTTAGGTGGAGATCAAACTGTTGCCATACTTTGTACTTCCGGAACAACTGGTACGCCAAAAAATGTTTGCATTTCGAATTCAGCATGTCTTTTCGATTACGGGTAAGTATTTATTTTGAGAATGCATAATATGTGTAATGATTTCTTTAAATATTTTTCTCTCTTAAAAATCTTCAAGTTTTGTAACGGGCACCGATGTTTTATTGGCCTTCAGTACCATTGACTGGTCATCTGGTCTGTTCAATATGCTCTTTAGTTGTGGACATGGATCGACACGCATAATTACCGACAAGCCTTA
Source organism: Calliopum simillimum (assembly GCA_951812925.1). Classification (NCBI taxonomy): domain Eukaryota; kingdom Metazoa; phylum Arthropoda; class Insecta; order Diptera; family Lauxaniidae; genus Calliopum; species Calliopum simillimum. Next base: position 50,347,580 of record OX638368.1, read on the forward strand.
TACACCTGAATACCTACTCGAATTAGTCGAAAAATACAAAGTGACCATTTTAACACTTGCACCGCAGCATGTCACCTCATTGGTAAAGTCATCATTGGTTAGTGCTGAAAAATTTGAGACCGTGCGTTTCCTAAGCATTGGTGGTGGTAATTGTTATGTACCGCATTTACTAAAAATTCAAGAATATCTAACTTATGGAGTTGTCTCTTACGGTTATGCACTGACCGAATGTGGTGGTGTTGCAGCGAATATGGGTACAAATCGACCCAGTTCAGTGGGTGAAATTGTACCAGGTGTTAAAGTGAAAATACTCGATGATGCCGGGCGTAGCCTGGGTCATAATGAAACCGGTGAAATACTCGTAAACAATGGCCGACTCTGGAATGGTTACTATGCAAATCCTAATGAATCGAAACGCATAAGGGACTATCAGGGTTGGTTTCATACTGGCGATCTGGGTTATTTCGATAATGAAAATTACCTTTATGTTGTCGAACGCAAGAAGGATATATTGAAATTTCATGGCATGCAGTATTGTCCATATGAAATTGAACAGGTTGTTGCAGAGCTACCAGATGTTGTGGAAGCTTGTGTTTTTGGCTTATGGAATGAAGTCGATGGTGATGCGGCGGCAGCAGCAGTGGTTAAAGTAAATGGCAGTAAATTAAGTGAACAGGATATTGTCGAGTATGTGGCGCATCGTTTGATTGTCGATCATAAACAGCTACATTGTGGCGTATTCTTTTTGGATGAATTACCAAAGACTGGAAGTGGCAAAGTTATACGGGATCAGGCGAGAGATATGGCATTGGGCAAAAAATGGGTTGTGTATAAGAATGGCGTAGATAAATAGGCTAGGAAACGATATACATATGTATATAAATACTTATATTATTTAATAGGTTAAGTTAAGGTAATATTTGTCAATACATTACAATAATACTAAGATACGTATCCATATTATTTAATTTATCACACCAAATTCATTGAATTTTATGTAAATATTTCAGTATTACTTATAATAGAAATCTGAAGGTTTCTTTTTAAATACATACATATATGACAGATTCTGTGAGAGAACAAAGCAACTTTTAGGTCGACCATCAACGATCGCGTTGAAACTTTCTGGCATGACAAGACGCATGTTTTTTAATTTTTTTCCGAAACCGGTTTTCTTGATGTGTGGGCCATATGATAAAAATTATGGGATTTTCTTGTTTTCAAGCTTAAATCGAGTTAAGTACCATGTCAAAATGTTTCAGTGCGATCAATGATGGTGGACTCATAAGTTGGTTTGTTCTCTCGCAGAATCTGTAATATGTACTAACATATATAATAGTGGCTATAAACTAGTATTATTTCATTTCACGAGAATGCAGTACAATCAGGTACATATTCAATAGAGGCGCGTGTAAGGATTTTATCAAAGCAATGGCAAACTCAAATTTAATTTTTTGTTTAATTTTGCACGGTACTCCGGATCTTGGTGTAATTGATTGATTGACCAGAATAAATTTTAAAAACGTAAATAGATGCCCCGCCCTCAAAATAGGTCGAAAATTGGTATTTTTTGAAAAAAACACAACAAACCAAAATGATAATAGTCATTTTCGATGTATTGTGTTCTGTTATATAACCTCAAAAATCTTGAAAAACCTAACTTTTAGGTTACGATTTCTCAAGTTTGAGTTAATTTTTGACAAACCGTTTGGAAAAATTTTAAATTATTTTGAATGGGCAAAAGTGGTGGCTATAAATTGACTAGAAGGTGAACAACACCTCAAGCTATCAAATTATGCCAAAAAATCGCATCGGCCAAAGCGGGACTTTTTGTTTCTACTCTAGCTTTCAACATACTTAAGAAATTTTGGGTTTCTTAAAAATACACTTTTATCGTCATAGTGATACACAAAATCTTTCGAAAAGAAAAGAGTTAAAGGCCTGTGGCCGAAAAAATATTGAAAATTGTCCAACGATTTGCATTTGGCACATTTTAAATCTTCATTTTCGATATCAAACATTTTTCTATATCCTGACGTTTTTACGCTCTCAAGCTTACGTCGAAACCTTATTAATTGCTCGGTTAATGATGTCCTGGACAATTGTTTTTCAAAATATCTTAACAAAATAATTCGGAGAAAAGTTTGTTTTTAGGACTTTTGGCTAACAATACCAAGACCTTCTAGATGAAAATTGGAATTTTTGTTCTATACAAGTTATATCGCAACAAAAGTACAATGTTATTATTAATCATGTTGCAAGCCATTCAAAAGATTATGAATCCATGTACTAAAATGTTTATCAAACATAATGTTAAGTTCCATAATTAGATCCAAACGCGTAGATCACTTTTTAAGTATGATCGTATCATTCGAGCAATTTGCAAAATGTGCTCCCGCACAGTATATGATCCACAGCAGAAAATATAGTCTGGACCACGATAAGTAGATGGACATGATCAAAGCAAATTTGTAGGAGAGCATTTCTATGAGTCTATGAGAAAAGCTCCAAGCAAAGTTTGTCAGGTAATCTGAGCAAGTCTCAATCGTATTATATTACAAAGTGGCAGCTTACACTAGGAAATTTTTCGAACAAATACGTTGAGTTTCCCTCCGCTTGCCTACAGATTCAAGGAATTTGTTCGTTTGAATCTATTTTTTTCTGGAAGATCGCACATCCAGAAGGCACTACTTTAACCCACAAGGTTGCCCTGGAATTATAATTGTAATTGTAATTTATTAAACTTTAAAATCATTATTTTTTTTGATAAGAGAAATTACATTATTTGAGATTTAACTTAGAGGTATTACATCAAATGAAATCTTTAATTAAAATGTATAAAAATCCATTAAGAGTTAATTAATTAAGGAAAAATTAAGTATTGAAAAAACCTTATATTATCGTAAAAAAAAAAAAAAAATTTATAAGAAATGAAATAAACGCATTGAATAACTTTTTTCAAAGTTATTAGTCCGGTTATTCAAGTAAATTTCTTATATAATCAATGTTAGAAAATCTGCATCTATCACTGAATTTCAGCGTCAAGTCCCTCATTGTTAAGTTGATTGGTTTATGTTCAAAATTTTCATGCAGCTCAATAGTTGGATATTCGAGGACAAAAATAAAATGGGAACGGTGATTCTTCTAATTTTTTTCAGTGAATATGATTTGTTCTAGTGCCCTTTATATATACATATTTCAAATTTCATACATTTGCGTTGAATAGTTTTCGAGATATTAGGGGGCGTGATTCCAACCATTTTTTCAATGGATGATAATTGTCCTAATGCCTTTCACATCTGTACCAATTTCATTAAAATGGCTCAAACCGTTTCAGAGGTGTTGCGAATTATGCAAAGTAGGGGTTGTAAAACCGCCCATTTGATCTTCCTCTAAACGATTCTAGTACACTTTGAAAATTTCTTCAAAATCAGGTGAATAGTTTCCGAGCCCATAATGGCCAAACAAACAAACTTTACCTCAATTGTACGATATATAACACGGTGCGACACAAAAAAAACTCATAAGAAAATCCAAAAAATTCTTAAAGTAAACATTAAAAAAGCGTCAGATTGTTACAATCTATTACAATTCGACAGCGTTACCATACGTATATTGAAATAGCTCATTTCAGTAATAATCTGCTTTAATTTCATGCATTTATGTTGGAGTGGATGCGGTTTGTGTTGGGCATTATACCCAGCAAAATTCAGATTGAGACTATCAATGCAGATTTTCGATGTCGTCTGTCTACCCTATAACACCGCATTGAAAATGCCACAGCCTTTTGTGAGTATATATTTTACAAAAAATAGTCAAAATAAGTACATCTTAAGACTTCTAAAAAGTTTTACATAAAAAATAAATCGAAGCTTAAAGTTTGCTAATAATTTTTTCTGAGTTTTCATTTTTAATATCAACAATTTTATTGTTTTGCGTTACTATCATATCCCTTAGATGTCTCCTCATAATTTTACCACTTGAAGTCTTCGGAAAATTGTTCATGAAATAAACACCACCATGCAAATGCAAATGAAATGGTAATTTTGCAGCAACATATTGCTCGACATCGTATTCCGATACTTGACTATTGCCCTTTAATATTATAGCTGCTGCTGCACGATCCACATCAATCTCGTGCTGAACACCAAAGACGCAAACCTCAGTTACATCTGGCAATTCTGCTATTACGTGCTCAATTTCAGAGGGTGAATAAAATCTACCGCGAAACTTTAAGCCATCCTTTATGCGGTCTTTTATATAAAGATCCGCATCCTCATCGAAATAGCCTAAATCACCGGAGTGAAACCAACCATCCGCGTCCTGCATAGCCGCAGTTTCTTTGGCATTACCAACATAGCCACGCCAAGATCGTCCATTGTGTACCAATATTTCGCCAGTTTCGCCCATACTTAAGGATTTCCCGTTTGGATTAACTATTTTAACACGTACACCTGATAGCAGCTTGCCAACCGATTTTGGTTTTTCAAAGTTAACATTATGTGCGGTACTACCATACTCTGTGGCCCCATAGACGATATGTAGAAAACCATCTGTTAACATCTCACAAATCTGTTTTATAATTGGTATTGTAACCACACTACCACCGCATGTGATGCTGTGTACTGATGTGAGATCTCTTGGCTTATCATTAAAGCACTTTGCCATTTTAGCCAGTAAGTCTGGAGCGACTAAGATATGGTTGATCTTATATTTTGGTATCAGCTGGAAAAGTAATTCCGGTTCAGGTGATGCTGATGTCAAAATACTCGTACAACTCGAAAGCAAAACTATTATGGCATTTGCTACAGCAGTAATCCAAGTCAAATTGCCAGAAGAGAACAAGATCTTATCGGAATCAATAGGTCTGAAAAGAATAAAAAGACAAACTACTTTGTATTATCGCTTTTTGTGGCCATGCGTGTTTTAGGAAATAGTGGTTTTTTGATCACCCCTAACATTTATATATATAGTAGAGCAGAAAGTTTGTGTGTGTACCTGTATTCAGCTAAAACATGCGAGTTTGATAAATGCATACATTTAGGTATTCCAGTAGTACCGGAAGAGCACAAGTAAATTGTGGTTTGATTTGAACCATCTTCAAGTTTTTTTGGTCTAAAAAAACACAAATATTATTTTGATAGGAAATATATTGAATACAAAAATGTAACTGAAAGTTTCTCAAATTTGTTTCGGCCAAAAGGAGTTCATCTAAAAAGGAAACACCCTCAATATTTTCATCAATAGTGAATATTTTTGGTGATAATTTTATAAGATTACAGCCTTCAATTAGCTCGTCATAGTTTTCAGCACCGCTGAAGACAAGTTTAGGTTTATTTAATCCAAAAAGATGAGCTATTAGTTCTGAAACATAATAGAAACTTAGTAATATCTAATTAATATGATTACTTACCAATTACTATATATATTTACTTCTGTCACTTTGCGGATATATCGGAAAAAAAGGTGTACAATTTAGCCAACAGCCCACTGCAATGGGTAGTACTGCAGTTGAATTTTTAACCATGATTCCAACAACATCCTCTTTGGTTAAACACAATTTACGTAGATAAAGCGCAATTTTGATACCAAAATCGAGAACCTTACCATGTGTGAGTGTAGTGCCATCGGAATCATTAATCTGGAAAAAATATACATACTTATGTTTGTATACGTTTTTGAGTGTAGGGGCGTAGAAGCAAACAACCAATGACAATCTCCGCTTTCTTCATGAATGTGTCTGATAGTGGCATCTAGTTACGTTTGAAGAAAGATTGTGAGTGGAGATTCTCACCTTTGTTTTGTACACTTCATATGCAGTGTTATATTGAATTTACTTGACATATTCTGTCTGAATTGCTTTGCATACGTTCGAATATTTGTTCACCAATAGATTTTTCATAATCAATTCCTTCAAACTCTAAGTATTCCGCAGTTTTTTCCGGACCAGACCATATTTTAAGCTCTGCATCATATTTTGTCTCGTATTCCATATTAAAAATTGTTGTTTACTAATTAAAAGTTCTTTATAAACTGTAAACATTGGGGCAAAAACCATTTTAGATTAGTGCTGAAATTATCGTTCTATCTATCGATAAGGAATTAAAAAAGAGCTGAACGATTAGGTCTAGATTGTTTTCTATGTTGAGCAACAACGCATATATTTCAAAAACAAACTGATAAAATGAGGTAAAAATAAATATTTACCATAAGAGCGCATGCCTATCGAATATGACTTTTTTTAAACTACAAAATCCAAAACATTGATTTCAGAAATATAATTCTACACTAGCCCTGATAATAATGGGATTTATAATGGGATTTGGATACGCTTACTTTTGAGAGGTTTGGTGAGAAAATACATGAGCCGAAAAATGTAGGGGGATCGGATAGTGCTAAGTGGCGTCACACCGAGGTCAAATTTCGAAAAAATGGGAAGTAAAACGAAAAATAGCGCGATAACCACCCAGGTGTTGCTATTGGAGAAGTAAAATGTAAGACCAACACCATCTTCAACAATTTTAATTACTCTTTACCGCTTAAGGGGGCTCCCACTTCCAGAAAGCCCATGGTGGGGTAGAATGTACGACAAATCTCCATTAATTTTTTCCCATCTATTGTACATTTGTCATAAAAAAGGTGAATTATGCAGGTACTCCCTAAGCGTTGAGATAGGAGATAAGTAAGTTAAGAAGAAATGTAGAGGAATGAAAAATAACTTATGTTGGTCTCACATTCTACCCCACCCGAGGCCTCCTGAAAATGATTGGAGTTAATTTAAAAAAAAAGGTAAAGGGGTAGATATGGGTGGTAAGTATGTTCGGAAAAAATGTTGAGGAAAAAAAAATTATGGAGATTGGTCTCACATTCCACCCCACTAGGGGCACCCTGAAAGTGATTTGAGCCTATTTCATACAAAATATAATTTTTTGCAGGGAATATAGGGGGTAAGTACGTTGAGGAAAAATCTTGAAAAAATAATACAGGCTAGACTTACATTCTTCCCCATTCTTCCTCTGGAAGTGAAGGGAGTCAATTTCATAAAAATGTCATACTTATTTGCAGCGGAGTATGTTGTGAAAAAAAGTAAATGGTTTTACATTTTACTTCTGTAAGGGCGACACCTGGGCAGCTATAGAGCTATTTTAGAACTCGTGCACTAAATCATGTCTTTTGCACACGCTGTTTACAATTGGACCTCAGGGGTCTATTCTAGGTCCTCTATTTTTCTTTAGTTTTATTAATGTTACAATACATGCTTATGCTAACTACATACAAACTTAACTCTCTAGACCTATAGGACTTATTGAAGACTTAAGCTATCCGACTAAACAGTAAATTCAAGATCTGAGCTAAAACAAGATGAATTCGGGGAAGTGGGCGTGGCAAAAATTTCACAATGCAGTACTGAAATCGTTTTTTGAGTTAATCTAACTAAATTTCACTCAGATACTAAGAACAGTAAGCGCAAGTTCTGAACTCGTATAAGAAGGCATGGGATATCCCATAAAACAAAATTTACGTAATTTTGTATAGAAAGCGATATTTCAGGTACGTATAATGAAACTAAATTTTGCACAGGTGCTGGGAGCGGGCACAACAAACACCTCTCGTACAAGCAATATGTTCAGAATGCTGCAGTGTAGCGTATTTAATTTTTTGCCACGCCAATGGTATCACCCTTATAATTTATTATTATACCATGCACCCAGGGTATATTCACTTTGTCCTTCAGTTCTTAACTCAGAGTAGGTGTGGCAATTATGGAAGAGTATGTAAGTATATTCTTGATCGGCATCACCTTCTGAGTTGATTTTATCAAGTCCGTCTATGGAAAAAATTTCACGGAACAGCTTGTGCGATTGCAAATAAGCGAAATGGAAATACCACAGCAAGGTGGACTGGACTGACTGTTCACAAAATAGTATCGATTCCCATTCGAAATTCGGTGCATGCCTCTAAACGTAAAGTACCAAAACACGCCATAAAATTAAATTCATATCTGCAAAGTTTCCTCAAATTGTTGAAGTTGAACAAGATACATCAAATCTTTAACTTCAAGAAAAAAGGTTTAAAACGGAAATTAAACTGAAGTCAGAAAACTATGCTGTCAGTTCTCAAAATAAAACAATCTATTTATTAATTATTTTGTCGCATAGTGTATTATAATCGCTGGTGAAGTCAGCTTTATCTGTAAAATGTTTACCAATATTCAGATAAGACCGACACATGTAAAGAACTTGTTTAGTATTATTGCTTCATTCAAGCAATTAGCAACAATTTACAAAATGAGCTCACGCAGACTATATGATCCACAGCAAAAAATATGGTCAGGACCACGACGGGTAGATGAACATAATCAAAGTAAATCTATAGGAGAACATTTCTTTGAGTCTATGAGAAAAACTCCAAACAAAGTTTGTCAGGTTATCTGAGTAATAATTCTAAAGTGTATAATAGTATAAAGTTAAAGTTTCAAACTTTTTTTTCTTACAGATCACACATCCGGAAGGCACTATTTTAACCCACAGTGATGCTCTGGAATTAAGCATAAGAGTAGCGCAATATTTACGTGATCTACAATTGAATAAAGATGATGTTATCGGCATTATTGCAAAAGGTTCAACCATGCTTTTACCAATAATGCTTGGTTGTTGGTTCAACACAACGCCATTTTATCCCATCTATACTGAAAAAGATAAAAGTTAATATATTCCATAAGTATAGGACCTACTTACCCTCTGCTTATTTTTTTCTTATTCCATTTCATTTAAGATTTTATCTCAAAGCTTTTTGGTTTGGTAAGACCGAAAGTTATCTTTTGCGATGCTGATGAGCTAATTGAACTGGAAGCTGCATGCGATATATTGAAAATGAAGCCCAAAGTTATAATAATTGACAAGTGTGTTAGAGACTTAATCAGTTTAAGAGATATCATTGATAAAGTAAAATCAGAAGACAATTTTAGGTAAATTTGTACAAATTTTAAAAAAGAAACTTATAGCACAAATAGTAAACTATGTATCTTACAGTCCTACAAAACTCGTGGACGGTCCAACACAAACATCAGTTTACTTAAGTTCTTCTGGTACAACCGGATTTCCTAAAACAATGCCTCTTTCTAATGAATATTTGCTTGACGATGCAAGGTATGTATTGTAATTATATCGCTCTATGTCATGTGTTCTCAGCCGTTTTTGGTCACACCTTCTTTTCAAGTTCTTCACATAAAAATTATTTTTTTACTCAAAAATGATTAAGAATTAATATTATTGTACAAAAATTAAATTTTTGGATTTTTATAATATCCAGTTTACCAGCCATGTTCTGAAATTTCCTGAATCCAATAACACGTAATTTCGAATGAGATCTCGACAACTTTTTTTGTTAGTTTGCGGTTGCTGAATCCTAATCTGGCTATCATTTTTCCCTATCAGGGGTCGAATGTGCTTCACATGTATTTCTGATTACTAAACACATGATTTTACGTCACGAATTGTACGTACACCGATGCGGCGATTCAGCCGCTGGTCTGAAGATCGAGTAATCCTTGTTCTAAAAAGCAGAACCAATTTTTTAAGGAATATGACGCTATTCCAGGCAATAGTGTACCTTTTAACTTTTCCAGCAGTATCATAACCTCCCAAAATATCTTCTATTCAAATGAACATATTGCAACACTATATTAAAGACAAAATTAAATTTGTATGGAATTAAGATGATATGTATCTAGGAAAGTATTGATTCAATTCGAAAAGTTAAAAGGTATGGTTTAATGAGGAAAGTATTGTCTATCCGGTCCCGTTAACAAAAGTGAACTACATTACTCCCTGGATATGTGTCATATTTCAGTCAAAAGCATTTCTTCAAATCAAAGATCATGTGGCTTACAGTCTTGATAATAAAAATCGTTCCCAGGTTCAGAATCAGCTACCGCAAATTAACAAAAAAAAGTTATCGAGTTTTCAATCAACATTTTTCTCTCTCAATATTGCACTGTATAACTTACATCAAATCCCATTTACTTTTCAGTACAACAGATTAAAATCGATGGTAAATTTGGTTTGTTGGAATACAAATCTGATTCCATAACATTTATCGAAATGCGGAACACCTTTATTTTGATTTAATTCTGATTCCAAAAAAAATTGGATTTCAGACCGTGGTTGCATTTGACGCTTTAAGAACAATTCAAGACTTCAAAAACATCAATAAAAGATCAGGATAAAAAAAGATAAGATAAATTCTGCCTTAATGTATATTTTCTTTACTATCAAAGGCATTCTGAAATGTGTCACACCTTACTTGAATTGCCTTCACCCCACTAGTTGAGAACCCCTGCTCTATATATTACTGTTTAAAGAAATTGCCAAAATTGTTTCAACAAATGTTGCATATTTTTTGAAGCTTTTTGTTTTAATTTTTGATTAAGTAATGTAATTTTTAAGGCGTTTTTATTAACCGAAAATTTATCTGAAATCAAATAAATTTAACAAATTTTAATTTTGAAAATTTGCAGACGTTTCGCAGATTGTTTTTCTGCTTCATGTCTTTGGTGTCTTTTATTTTCTGTTTTAAATCAATACGATTAATACTTACTATCACTTTTTCTATACCAGTATCGTAAACTCTTTATTCAACAAATTAATTGCAGTATCTTTCTTTCTACAGATCACTTGGCCCTAATTGCGTTTTATTCACATTCAGCAATCAAAACTGGATATCTGGTCTAAGGATCTTATGTAAGACGCTTTTTTCCGGTGGTACACGCATTATAACAACATTGCCTTCAGATCCGGAATTGCAATTTGAAATCATTGAAAAATATAAAATCACACATCTTTTCACAATTACTCCAGTTTGTGCCCAAATGGTTAAAAGTTTTGCTGCAAAGCCACGTGACACCAGCTCTATTCAGTTCCTAAGCATAGGCGGTGCAATTCTCTCAGCAACTGTTTATAAAGCGGCACAAAAAATGTTGCCAAATGGCATCATTGGTGGAATTTATGGTGGAACAGAATTTTGTAATGCAACGTTAAATAAAAACTACAGCAAACCGAATGCAGCTGGCAAGTTAAGGCCAGGTTTCCGCGCTAAAATTGTTGATGAAAGCGGCCATTGCCTGGGTGTGAATGAAGTCGGTGAAATTTTATTGCATAACGGTCTCAAGTGGAAAGGTTATGTTGGCAATAGCAAAGAAACAGCGCTTATGCAAGATGCTGATGGTTGGTTTCATACCGGCGATTTAGGATACTTCGATACGGATGGAGATCTTTTTATAATCGATCGAAAAAAGGATGTTCTTAAATTTCGCGGTGTGGACTATACACCATTTGATATTGAACAAGTAGTAGATGCACTGTCAGATGTAATAGAAGTATGTGCTTTTGGTATTCAAGACGATTTAGATGTGGATCGTCCTGCAGTTGCCGTTATACTAAAGAGCAGCAGCAAGTTATCAAAATTAGATATTCAAGAGTACGTAGCTAGTAAATTGCCATATCATATGCATCTACATGGGGGTGCTTATATTGTAAGAGATTTCCCTAGAACCGATAGTGGAAAGATCTTGCGCAGAGCAGTTAGAGATTTAATTACTTCAGAATTGAGCAAAAACAAAGAAGGCGTGAAGAATGCAAATGTCATATCAAAACTGTAAAATTCATAAAGTGCATTAAAATAACTCTATTTTTGAGACAAGGTCGGCTGAGTTTTCATCACTGCATCATATCAACTTGCACTAGAATAGAAAAGTTTTCGGCAGCAAGAATTTTAGATGCAATTGAATTTTTCTGTCTAAAAATTGATGAGGTTGATGCGCCAGTTGGTATATTTCTATTCTCTAGAACAGAGGTCGGCAAGTAGTTTTAAGTAGAGTCCGGATACTATTGAAAATTTATGTCGAGGTCCAGAAAAAAACTCCATAGGGTCCCGATAAGCCAAACACCCAAGATTGATTCCCTGTTCGGATTAACGAAGAGTTTAGATTATATTTTGTATGCTGTATTATACAATAGATATGTAGGTATATTTTAATGGACTTTGACAAAAGAACCAACCGAGATAAGACAATTTTTCAGGATTGGAGTCATAAAAATATAATTTAAAAAAATATAAGGGTGTCCCATAATTCATGCAATGTTTGAATTTGCCGCAATTTGTGCGATAAAGTCAATTAAAAAAAGATGACAGTTTGACAGTTGACTGTTAAAGGTTATTAAAAAACTATTAAAAGAGAAGATTTACTTCTCCTGAAAAGTTGTCAATTTCAAGTAAGGTTCTTTTGTCAAAATGCCACATATTTGTAATCAAAAATCACCACGACTTTCCCGATTCTTGTATTTCCATTTCCAGCGACCTTTTCCAGTTAGTTTTGGGTCTACCACGTCCTCTACTGCCTTGTAGATTCCACTCAAGAGCCTGGCGACAAACTTCGCTGTGTGGTTTCCAGAGAGTGTGACCAATCCATCTCCATTTGCGCAGCTTGACCTCGTTTGCTATAGCTCTCTGATTTCCCTTTTGGCCTTATTAAGAGCTTTATCTAGGATATCGTCAAGAACGATAAGGAAGAGAGATGGTGATAGTAAACACCCCTGCCGTACGCCCGAATTAGTGGTGAATGTCGGTGACAACAACCCGTTGTGTAACACACTGCATTTAAAGCCTTCATATTGTGCACGTACTAAGTTTATGGCCTTTGTGGCAATACCTCTTCGCTGCAGTGAAACCCAGATGTTTTCTCGCGAGACACTGTCGAAGGCAGTGCTATAGTCTACGAAGACAAGTTGAAGCGCAGCACGCCAATCACATGATTGTTCGACAATTATTCTAAGGGTGTTGATTTGATCCGCGCATGATCGGTTTGGTCTGCTTGTTGCCTTCGGATGGCCGAATCAAGTTTTTCGCTTACGCTGTTTGGAAGCACTTTTGTCAGTACTTTTGATGGTACTGAGAGCAAAGTTATTCCTCTATAATTTAGGCACTCGCTTGGATCACTTTTTTTCGGAAATTTGACTGGCATGCCATGTAGCCAATCTTCTGGCAAACGCTCTTCGCTCCAGAAAAATCTTAGCTGATGTAAAGGGGCATGCTTTTAGCAGTTCAGCTGTTATTTGATCTGCCGGCGGCATTGTTATTTTTTCATGCTTTGGATAGCTTTCACTATTTCATCGATTGTAGGCAGTTGTGTTTGTATTCGACTACTACTTCGGCAGTTATAGTTAGTGATTCTGGTTGCGGGAATGTGGTAGATGTGGGATTCAGTATGTCACAAGAATACTCTTTCCATCTCCTTAGTTGGTCGTCCGGGGATGTTAAGAGATTTCCGTTTTCGTCTTTGATAGGGCGATTCTGTTGGTGTTTTCTGCCAGATAGTCTGCGGATGATATCGTAAAGCTGCCTGAGATTTTGATCATTACTTAGTAGCGCTTACGGTTTCGCTCGCGAGGTCGTTATACATTCTTCTTTTGTCTTGTCTGCACGAACACCTGACTTCTTTATTGAGAGAGTTAAAGACCTCTTCGGCGTCGTTCTTTTGCGCTCTAGCCTTAGTGTCATCTCTCAGTTTTTTCTTGCTTCTTCTTTTTTCAACAAGACCCCACGTTTCCTCGCTCATCCAGTGTTTCTTATTCGAGGGTCGGAACCCAAATATTTTTTCACTTTAGTTTAAAAAAGCTGCCTTAGCGGCACTCCATGATGTTTCAATTCTTCCTCTCAAGGCAAAAGGTGGTCATATCGAGCAAAAGTGAATTGATTCTGAATTTGGTATTATTTTCACACATTCTGTACTTTGAAATAAATAATTGTTATATACCAAACTGAATTTATGGTCTTTTTAATTGGTTACACTTCGAGTGCCGGACCCTGTACTTTGTATTATGTATGAATTGTATTGTATTTGTATTAAACGAATTGTTTTGGATATTGTTTTTTCTAAATTTCAGGTATATTACAAAAATATCTCCTAAACTATAAGTTATACGAAATAAAAACAATATGAAGCTTGTAGTGCAAGTAATTTCCTATAAATAAATATTTTTACTTTAAATGTGTGACTCACCGTTCATTTGTTATCGTAATTTTAAGCGCAACACATCACTGTGCCTACTTATAAGCGGTATGCAAAATTTACTAATTTGTTTCAAATTTTGAATTAGTATATCTCCTGAGTTATAAGTCCTACGAAAATAGTTTACAGCTCATTTTTATAGAAGCTACAATATTGCGGCACAATATTTTTTACTAAATGTAACCGTTAAAGAGATATTTGTAAAAAACTGATTTTGGGCGCTATTTTTCAAATAGCGAACGCGATTCGAGGTAGCAAAGTTGAAATTCTGAAAGAGCACATCGAAATCTATAAAATAACTCATTTGCAAAAATCCCGTAAAGCTTTCCAGGTAAAATTACCAAATGACTGTCCTATGTGTTTTGAAAAATAATAATAATTTTAGCATTTCATATTGAACTTTATATTTAGCTGTAACCATATGGTCACGCTGGGCGCAAAATATGATTTTTTGTGATTGAATATTTATAAGAAAATGTCGACTTATTCGAAGTTTTTTTAATTTTAAGAAATTTGACACTAAGTGGAATTCATTATGAGCTGGATGAGGGAGGATTGAGTAATATTCGTGTAATTTTTTTTCGAACACTTATGGATAAAGGTCCCGTAAAGGTGAACTAGAGTAGAGCGCCGACAATACGTATATCCAACAAGGGTTGCCCTGAGTGGCGTAAGTCGCGGTGACAAATCATATTTGCATCAGATAACGAATAGAACGAAGGTTAAGTCGGCCTAATCATTGATCATGAAAGTTATGATCAGAATGAGGAAAATCCTGGCCAAAAAAAGTGACTGGGAATTGTTTTTACCTTAAAACATGAAATATATTTGAGAACAAATGGATTTAGATACCCAATTTCAATATTTTTTGATCCCATTTACGAAGATTTTTTTTTTTATACAAACTTTGTATGTATTTTTTAATTTATTTATCTTAAAAAAAATTTCATATCTAGTTATATAAAAATACTTAGTATACAGCATAAAAGTTTTAAAAAATTATGTATTAAAAATGAATCAGAAATTAAAGCTTGGAAATATTTTTGTTTGTATTTTCAATTTTGATTTTATTATTTTTATTGTTTTGCGTCACTATCATATCCCTTAGATGTCTCCTCATAATTTTACCACTTGAAGTCTTCGGAAAATTGTTCATGAAATAAACACCACCATGCAAATGCGAATGAAATGGTAACTTTTCAGCAACATACTTCTCTATATCGAATTTCGTTAATCGACTATTTTCCTTTAAAATTACAGCTGCTGTTGCTCGATCCATATCAATCTCGTGCAGAATACCAAAAACGCAAACTTCAATTACATCTGGTAACTCAGCTATTACGTGCTCAATTGCAGTGGGTGAATAAAATCTACTGCGAAACTTTAAGCCATCCTTTATGCGATCTATTATATAAAGATCCGCATCCTCATCGAAATAACCTAAGTCGCCAGAGTGAAACCAACCATCCGCGTCCTGCATAGCTGCAGTTTCTTTGACATTATCAACATATCCACGCCAAGAGCGTCCGTTGTGTACCAATATTTCGCCAGTTTCGCCAGCACTTAGAGATTGTCCATTTGGATTAACTATTTTCACACGTACATTTGGTAGTAGCTTGCCAACCGATTTTGGTTTTTCAAAGTTAATATTATGTGCAGTAGTACCATACTCTGTGGCGCCATAGACGATATAAAGAAAACCATCTGTTAACATCTCACAAATCTGTTTTATAATCGGTACTGAAATCATGCTACCACCGCATGTGATGGTTTGCAATGATGTGAGATCTCTTGGCTTATCATTAAAGCACTTTGCCATTTTGGCAAGTAAATATGAAGCAACGGAAATATAGTTGATTTTATACTTTGGTATTAACTGGAAAAGTAATTCCGGTTCAGGTGATGCTGATGTCAAAATACTTGTACATCCCGAAAGCAATATAATGGTAGCATTTGTTACACCGGATATCCAACTCAGATGATTAAACATAAAAAAAATCTTATCGCATTTATGAGGTCTGGAAAGAGTAAAAAAAAAAACTGTCCGAATTGAAAATGTAAGTATTTATAAATTTGTCATCTCTCTGAAACTAATTATGACAAATAAATGAGAGTTGGTACATATGCACAGGTACATACTGGAAAAACAAAAAGTATCATGTCTCTGAAAATATTTGACATAGACGGATACATTACACCTTAAAATAAAATTCATTGTATCTCTGGAACTTTTTGATGCAGACTGGAAAATTGGGCGATGCCATGTCAATCAAAAACGAAATTGGTAATATCTTTGATGGAAAAGTAGGCTCTTCAACGACTCCAAACAGTGGTTAGCAATAGAAACTGATCATGAGGGCTGTATAAAAAAACTGATGCCTTCATTATAATAAAAATCAGAACAACGCATGAAGTAAAATACGCCAACAGTCCATCAAGCGGTTTTGGAAAATCTTATTTTGAATTGAAAATATGTAATACTTTCGAATACTATTCAATATAAATGGCCAGAAACTATCATAAGTTGTTATATAACTAGAAAAAATAGCTAAAAACGATGTTTTTTGCACTTTCTGGTAAGGATATCTTAAAATCCTGACAATCTAGATAGCACAATTCCGGTGCCAGATTCAACATACAAAAATTTGTTGGTTTCATTTTTTAGGTTTTTTTTTTATTTTATGTGGAAGTTTTAGTACAATTTTCAAAATGATATTTTTCAAAAACGGCCCGACGGATTTTTTTCCCCCAGTATTCAGAAAACCCAAAGAACAGATGGAATAGACTATTAAACAGCAAAAATGCTCTATGGAACTTTTAACACTAGCAACTGCTGGATAATCGCTGAAATTAATTTGTTTGAAGCCGGATATAGGGGAAGAGTACCGCCAGCGGGCAGGGTTCGGGTGTGGGCACCTCCCCGTAATTTTTGACAGAAAACAAATGCGGCTGTTCTGACAAATGTTGAGCGCGTGTAATGACAGCACGAAGCTTTTGTGCATTTACCGGAGCAAACAGGCGCATTCATTTGCTTGATGCTGAGAAGAAAATAATTTTTGAATACTTCTACTACTTCTACTTCTACTTCTACTTCTACTTCTACTTCTACTTCTACTTCTACTTCTACTTCTACTTCTACTTCTACTTCTACTTCTACTTCTACTTCTACTTCTACTTCTACTTCTACTTCTACTTCTACTTCTACTTCTACTTTTACTTCTACTTCTACTTCTACTTCTACATCTACTTCTACTTCTACTTCTACTTCTACTTCTACTTCTACTTCTACTTCTACTTCTACTTCTACTTCTACTTCTACTGCTACTATCTACTATCTACTAGTTACTATATAAAAATGAGATTTTGTTTGTTTGTTTGTATGCTTGTTATTTATGGACTCGAAAACTAACAGACCGATTTGAATGAAATTTTCACAATAGCTTAGTATTATAAAAAGCTATGTCATAGGCTAAGGATTTATTCGTAATAGCTCTTGAACTACTTGACGCAGATAATTGAAATTTGGTACATGTAATAATTTTATTTGAAAAAGTGGGTGGTACCACGCCCCCAAAGAAATGAATTCATCTAATCTCCAAATGAATTTAACAGATATGGATGAGATTTGGTATATGTGTAAAGAGTACCGAGACAAATAATGTCCATTATAAAAATGGGCGGTGCCGCGCCCTTAAAAAATGTTATATTTTTGAAAGTATTTAACGCATAAAGATGAGATTTGAGACATATATAATTTGCATCGGAACCATTTACATCTCTTAAAAAATAAGTGATGCCCGCCACCAGTACAAGACAGAGGTAGCAATACACACCGGGAAATGCTAGTTTAATATAAAGCCTTACATCAATCTTTTTAAAGTCATAACTGTACGTACCTTGTCTTATTATATGTACCTTTATATGTGTATGTGTTTATGTACCTGTATTCAGATAAAATATGCAAGTTCGATAAATGCATACATTTAGGTATTCCTGTAGTACCGGATGAGCACAGGTAAATTGCGGTTTGATTTGGACCATCTTTAAGTTTTGTTGGTCTAAAAAAACACAAATATTATTTTGATTGGAAATATATTGAATACGAAAATGTTACTGGAAGTTTTTCATATCTGCTTCGGCCAGAAGAAGTTCATCTAAAAAGGAAACACCCTTAATACGTTCATCAGTAGTGAATATTTTTGGTGATAAACTTATAAGACTGCAGCCTTCAATAAGCTCGTCATAGTTCTCAGCACCGGTGAATATTAGTTTAGGTTTAGTCAGTCCAAAAAGATGAGCTATTAGTTCTGAAGCATAATAGAAACTTTGTTATACATAAATAATACCAACTGCTGCGTTTATTTACATACTTCTGTCACTTTGTGGGTATATTGGAAAAAATGGTGTACAATTAAGCCAACAGCCCACTACAATTGGTAGTATGGCAGTTGAATTTTTAACCATAATTCCAACAACATCCTCTTTGGTCAAATACAATTTGCGTAGATAATGCGCTATTTTGATACCGAAATCGAGAACCTCACCATGCGTTAGTTTTGTGCCATCGGAATCATTAATCTGAAAATAAAAATAAACATACATACCTATATGCTTATGACATTGTTGTATTTTATTTACTTGACATATTCTGTCTGAATTGCTTTGCATACGTTCGAATATTTGTTCACCAATAGATTTTTCATAATCAATTCCTTCAAACTCTAAGTATTCCGCAGTTTTTTCCGGACCAGACCATATTTTAAGCTCTGCATCATATTTGGTCGCGTATTCCATATTATTTGACAGAGTTTCTTTACAAACTATAGTTATAAATGAAAAATCTATTTGAGATTATTTTGTTTGTTCCTAAAATTACGTGATCCTCTTGTTAAGCAGCAGTAATGCAAGCAACTACCTATTTGTAACGCTATGTATTGTTACACTTGACCTCTCCTTGAAGCGTTACGTTCTTTAAGGTTGGTCCCTAAGCAATTATAAAGAAGCTGAACGATTAGTTCTAGATATTATTTTCAAAGTAAAGCAACAACGCCTATTTTTCCGAAACAAAAAGACAAAATTCAATATGAGCAAATATAAAGTTATCACATGGCAGTACATTAGGCCGGGTCGGTCTCCATAATTAAAAAAAAAGTTTGGACCTTATTTGAAACCTTACCTTAAGAGTATCTAGGAAACAAAAAAAAATATTTTGGACCACTCTAAATACAGCTAGAATAGTTTTTTCCATAACTTGGTACATGATGTCCAATGTTTAAAAATTGTGAATCGTTGTAAAGAGCTCAATTAAGCCAACGTTTTTTCTTTATAACCTTTGGAACTCAGAGGTCATGACATATTCGACTTGTACGACCTAACTTCTCTGGTTCGAATCCCCCTAAATGATATTTTTTCTTTATAAAATTAAAGTTTTTTAAAATATATTTACATTTATACGATTATTATTAGCTATTTTATTTAAAATGTTACATGTGTAAAATTGCCAAAATTAAATGTAATTCTACATGTTCGACCTTTATTCATATCAAGGAAAAACTGCAAAAATGGGACCGTAAATATGATGAGCGCACTACAATATGTCAAAAATGTGGAGCGCGTGAATACAAAGAGTCCATGTGCAGAAACAGTCGTGCGATTAACCTTTGACAGAAGAATTGATAACTCAAACTGAAATAAAAAAAAAGATTTATTTTATACTGGGTGTTTTCAATTCATAAAATACTAGAGAACACTATTTGCATACCTCTTACCTCTCGCTCCAAATATTTGATTCGATTTTGATGATTGCAATTTTGCAAAAGTTTCAATTCCGACAAACCAAGTGATATCGTGAATAAGTGTTCATTAAAATAACACTGTTTTGCGTGTAAATTATCTGCCATATGAGATAAACTTATGATTTCCAGAAACTGTAAAAACAACCACGGTATGCTTACAGTCATCGTAATAATTTTCGCGGACATTTTTGCATTTCTAATGAACAGGCTGCATTTGAAGGCATCATATATTTCACCACAACTTAAGAACATGCGACTGCAGACGCATAACAAAAAAGTGGCTGATACCCGCGAGCACTTTGCCAAAATCAACTGTAACGTTTGCTCAAAACGCGTGAGATCCGTGGGGAGTTTACGCACATCCGCGTGTAGCAAATGCACATTCAATTCGCTGAGATATACATTGAAATTTTCATAGAATTTTATCATTGTAATAAAATGCAATATCTGCGCATGATAGCATATTTCATAGAACAACACATATGCAATGATGAATGGCTGGCTGAGTGGTTGATACGCCAAGTACATAGTTTGTGATGATACAATGGTCAGCAGGAGGACGAACCAACGCAGCAAAATCAATTTCGTATAATTTTTACCCAAAATTGGTAGATTGAAGCAAATTGCCTTTATCGAATGGGTAATACTCAAATAATCCATTATTATTTCTCTTAAGTTATCACGACATTTTCTGAATAATCGACATATTGCAATTATGGATCCAAGAGTGACAGTGAGTATTGAATGTGCCAGCAGCATTTCTTGTGCTCTTAGTGGTTGACCTTCGACGTTATATATCAATATGAAGACCACATAGTACACCAATATTATAACGCATATTGTAACGAAGTAGATGATATTCAATAGCAGATACGAATAATGTTCTTGACATGATTTTGAATTCTTATGACGACGTTTTTTCCTAAAGCGCTGATATTTACTTTTGTTATTGGACTCTTCAGCAATTATCTCGGGTTGAAAATCCACAAATCCCATTATTTGTGACAAAACAAAAGTTATTCTCAATATTTGCTTGTAAAAATATTGATTTTTTAGACGCCCATCAAAGGTTGCCATAATAATCATTTCCAAATTGTATACTCCAATAATATCTTCTTGGAAAAGAGTTTTGAGTAATAAGTAGTTGCGGAGCTCAGAACTTTTATGCAACTTTCATAGTGGTTTGAATATATAAATTAAACAAGCTCTATCCATTTGATGGACTATGTGAATTTTAATTTGACTAAAACCTACAAAATCACTTATCAATAATTACCATAATAATTGCATGAATTAGAAACAAAATGTTTATCATTTTTCAGGAACAGCGAGTCGGTAGGTTAATAAAGACACACTTTTTACAAGTGCTTAGCAAAGAATTTTATTTACATAGTTCCTCTTGATTGTTATAAAAAATATAAGCTATTATTGTCGTCTCTATTCAATAACATTCGTACAAAAAAGTTCTATATAGAGGCCTTTCAAACGGGATATGAAAATTTGAATTCGAAAAGTTGTTGAAATCGTTCAGTCACCGGTGGATTCCATAGTCTACATCATAAGTACTCTGAAAAACCCCTGAAATCTACACGATGGCGGTCAAAAATTCAATATGGTGCACTTTATTTAAAAATAAACTAATGTGAACCAAATTTCGTGCGTGGGGAATTTTTGGGTCGATAATCACGAATCTGGAGTCGGATTTACAAAATTCAAAATGACGGATTCAAGATGGCGGACAAAATTTTCAAAAATCAACCAATTTTCCTGAAATTTGGTATATGGGGGTTTTTTGGGTCGTTGACTACAAATCCGGGGTCGGATTAAGAAAATTCAAGTTGGCGGACCCAAGATGACTGAAGGTTGAGTTTTGAAAATTTTTTCCGCCATTTTGTATTCTCCTTCTTGAATTTTGGAAATCCGACTCCGACCGGATTCGTGATTAGCGACCCAAAAAGCCCCCATGCACAAAATTTGGTTCACATTAGATTATTTTTATAAAAAGTCCACCATATTGAATTTTGACCGCCATATTCGAACGGCCATGTTGGGTTTTGGTTAAAAACATGATATTATTGATAAAGTATATCTGCTATAGTAGTTGCATACTACTTCGTAATTTCCAACACTAAAAATAAAAATAACGCAAAATCATGACGGTGGGGACATTTCATGATTAATTGAGCATTATGCACACAAAGCAAATCGCCAACTCTTGCTACCGGGCACAATCGACTAAGTTTGACAGACTCTTGATTGCACAATGATGATGCACCAAAAAATTCCACTTCTCACCAATATTTTGACCATGACGACGGGGACATAAACTTTTTTCCTGTACTTTTGTCATTTTGTTTCGACCGCAGCAAGTACATGGGAATATTTGGAGAGAATTCCTCTATTGGGCTTGGTTTCTGTGTTGGTGGATTTGAAAAAAGCTGGCGCGGAAGCAGTCCAAGTCTAACGCGGCGGAATAACCGCGTTTCTTTCAAATAAACTACGGAATATGAAAAATCCGTGGAATGTACAATAGTAATAATGCCACCAGTGAGCGTCGGAGGGTCAGAATTGGGCTTGCTCCACGAAAAAAGCATCTGTTCTTATGGAACTTAAATGTGCCCATACGCAGAACATCAGTGGAATATTGTATTTTGCTAAATCGAGCGTGGAAAAGGCTTGGTAGGCAAAAAGACCATGACGGAGGGGACCTTTTCAGTTGTTTTTATGCGATTAAACTTTATCAGGACTTCCGGGATGTATGTTTATTACTAGAAATGTTAATTTTGAAGCAATGTCATGATGGGATGGTCGAAATTGTATTTCAATCGCGCAATACACCCGTGGGACAGGTGTTTTTCGGCACTTCGTGACACTCACTCATATATTCTTGATCAGCGTCACTTTTTTAGACGATATAGCCATGTCCGTCTGTCTGGCTGGCAGGCTAACGGGGTGTCTGTGCGTAAAAATAAATTTTTTGGGAAAACTGAGCAAGATAATTTAATGAAATTCGGTACTCTGCCTCCGTCGTCAAAGTTAGTTTGAAGGATTGAAAATGAGTCAAATCGGTCAACGGAAACGCTAACCGCCCATACAAAGAATATATTACTAGGGATAATAAATACAAGCTCTGAACTAAAACTAGGCGAAATCGGACTGGAGGCCGTGGCACCTCCCGTTTTTTAAGATAATCCAACCAAATTTCACCAATTGAGATAACCATTTCATTTAAACACTATTTTGCTGGTTTTTGCAAGCGCTACAAATCATGTTATCACAACTTTTTGAAAAAATCAACACCCAGAGGGTGCAAATGGAAAAAAACTGATTTTTTGTAACTTTGGCAGCCTCTACCGCTCGAAATATCAACTTATGGATACCGCGTTCCATATCAAAACTGCGTAGAATTTTATTTCCCGTAATTTCTGTTCTAAATTTTTTCTGTCCGACTAATAGGAAACGAGATATATTGAATCAAATACATTTCAAGATAGCGGCTAAAGCGCAATTGTAGGGAGGTCACCTTTTTGGCGTTAAGCCTCTATATTGCTCCTAAAAATATTAAGCACAAAAAATTGCAATGCGCAATTTTTTCTAGGTTATTGTACATTTTTAATGTAGGTATTACGTATATAACATTATTTGAAGCAAATCCGTTTTGAGTTCGTATTTGAAGTATAAACGGGTTCGAAACGTACTTACCCAGGTTCGAATCCTATCACAGGAGGATTTTTATCCATTTTTTTCTTATTTTTTTTAATTGACAATAAGCTCATCAAAACATTTTTTTTTTTTTTAATTATACAGCATTATAATTTTTAAAAGCGAATCCGGTTTGAATTCGTTTCTACACACGTTTCGGATTCGAAACGGGTCCGTTGCTGCGGATCTACCTGTGTTAGAATCTTACCGTAGGCAGATCGTCAAATATTTTTTTTCTTTTTTTTCCTTTTTTTCTTATAAATATTTTTTAATCGCTAATAAGTGCTCCAAAATGTTTTTTTTTTTTTTAAACACAGTATTAACATTATTAAAAGAAAATCCGTTTTGAGTTCGTTTTTGATGTACGTTACGGGTTCATAACGGATCCTCATCCGTTTTTGTGCACATTGGCAGGTGAAAAGATTGGTTTTATAAGTCCATGGTATAAAGTCTGGAAGAAAGATAAATACAAATCAGCAACAGAAGTAATGATGTCTATTACTTCAACAGAGTAAAAATTGTAGTAGCTTTTCTCCTGAATACTAGACAAAAAGTAAGTACGAAATGATGTTCTGAAGGCTGCTTACAATACCTAAGTTCTCGAGAAATTGTTGTTGCTTAGAATCGTCCAAAGAATAAAAAAAAAAATTTACAATGTTCCAAAAAATGTTAAAAAATTTACGCGTATTCTTTGGATGCTTCTAAGCATTTTATTTCTTAAACAATTTTTCGTAAGATGAATTGCTTTTATATGTATACTACTGAGAAAAGACTTTCACAGCGTCGCACACTGGTTCAAAGTCCTAAAAAGCTGGCCAAAAGTCGAAAAAATAAGTTTTTTTAAATTAATTTTTTATGGACCGTGTTGTCTAATAGATATTCATAGACCTCAAAAAATTTATAAGAAAGTTCCAGGTATTCCTATAATTCTCTTAGGATCTCTCCAAAAGTACGCTTCTCAGACGAAAAAATTCTGTGAATTAAAAGTAAAAATTTAATGTTCACTTTAAAAATTATATGGTTACTGTAAAACTGAACCAATTTTAATGTTAGAATGTGGAATCTCTTCGCAAAAGAAAATACTATCGAACCTCTATTTTCAAAACTTGCAATAATTTATACTTTTGCGGTGATTGTGATTAACTTAAAATCAAATTATTTCACAAAATTAGTTTGCAATGGTTATGAAAAAAGTCCAGAACTAATTTATACCACGTCATACTGCCAAGATTTTTCGGATTTAAGAAGATTGAAACCTTCTCTAACATATATCAAAAAATTGAGGTGCCTCTTTTGCCCTTTTTGTGTGACTCGGTTTTTTCTGAAGCAACCAGAGAAAAATTTAACTCATATTGCTGGCCAAGTGTCAATATGTGATGCTCGCCCGAAATGATAAAACTTTTATATTATTATACAGCTTATACTCCATGATAAGGGAATCTAAAACCCATTCTTATGTAGATCAATTAAACGTTGCACACAACTCTTTCAAAGTTAAAGTTTTGAAATAAATTTTTGGATTAGATATAAAAATTGTGCAAGTGTTGTTTTTGCCATTTCGAATCCGCCGTTTTGTTTTTTAAAATTCTAATATCAGATTCGTAATCAGTGACCTCAAAAACCCCCGAGTAAATTTTTTTGTTGGATTTGGTTAAATATTTATGCAAATCGCCCGCCATTTTCTTTTTTAAAAGTCTAACATCAAATTCGTAATCAGCGACCTCAAAAACCCCCAGGTAAAAAATTTCGTCTCGAAACTTTAATGATTTCGACTTTTGGCCAGCTTTTAGGGATTTTGAACCAGTGTGCGTCGTTATAATTGTTAATAATTTTTCCAATAAATTTTTTTTTCTGGTTTATAGATTCCAGACATGTGGATACATTTTTAACAATTTCCTCAGAGGTGGAGAAGTTGCTTGAATTTTGATTTATTAATTTTTTACGTTTAAATTCTTATGTGGCTTAATTGAGAAATTTTTGGCGTTTTTCAACTAACTTATTTCCAGGGTCATTGCACTATACTTTTTGAATCTAAAAAATCACCTAATCACATTAGTATAATCGCATTGAAAAAAACTTGACATTGAAATTGTGGACACATGTGAAAACACAAAAATAAAACAGAAAAAACAAATTCATGTCAATATCAAGATTAACATTGATCCCCCAGACACTTAAGGATTTAATTAAAATTCCCAAATGTAAGCGACAACCCAATTTTCTCTACAACTTAAGTGGAATTTGATTGAAAGCGAAATGTTCGTTTTGTTCAAAATGTACCACCAAAAAGGGAAAATTCCAATAGGATTAAAATCCATTAAGATTTTGATACAGTAGCCTGTGGTATTAGAATGTCATTCATTGAGCATAAAGGATCAAATTTCAATTCCACTTCAAAATAAACAAAACTAAATTGGTACATATTGTACTCGTTAACTGGTAGATAACTAATTGTAAAATAACAAGATCACGAACTCTGCACCCAAACTGCCGCAATGCAGACAGTTGTCTGATCCTACTTAGTGCTATCATTACTATCGATCGGCATTATTTTTCGTAGTCCCACAAATCATCATCATCACCACATCACTATGGAGCCATTCAACTTACAATCAGTTGTGACTTAAGACATTTAGTGTATAAAGTTATCAGCATGCGATCCCTTTATAATAATGCCAAAAGATCGCGTTCCCCACACGCGTTCTCAACTCTGTTACGGCCACCCTTTTTCACCTTGACGCTTTTCAGTCTTGTTTCGATGATGTTGGGATGTCGCCTTCGTGGTGTGATCAATAACTTATGTACTGATCGATATTTCTGATGTTGCTGTTGTACATCGTTTGTATCGTCCCAAATGATGTTGTCGTATGCGCGACCGGATGTAAGGTGTCAAAATATGAGGCTCATTTTTATACCCTGTTGCTTCTATGGAATTTCATATGAAAATTTATGTGCGTTTTCAGGGAAAGCAATTGTTGCTGATGTCGTTATTGATGCGTGGCGCATGTGCTATGTATTGCAGCAACATATAAAGGGTTTCACGTTTATATCATACAAAAATTTATCCATATATTTCTTTAATATAAACCTATGTCAAGGTGCGTTGCCAACAAAAATTTTTCTGGTAACAACTGAAATATATTCCTTGGTATAAGACTTGTTGAATAAGTACTAGTACCTGGGGACCGATTCCTGCTCGGTCAAAAATCTGATGTTATTATTTTAGTAGATGTTCTTATTTATACCTATTTTTTGTGATGAAATTCGTATCTTTTCACCTCCTCATTCTTTCAAAAGTGATAAATTAACTGATGAGAATAATAAGAAAAAACTCGGGAGGTATCGAATGTTATAGAAAAATATCAAAAACTCAAAATTTTTTTTGCTGAAATAGAATTCCCTAAAATAAATAAATGGGATATACCACGCACCCAAAATATTTCGTCTTTTGTATCGGGGCTGAAATATCTTATCTTCAAAGGATCATAACTCGGAAAGTAAGATACCTAGTTATTGGAACAATCCGGAAGGATTTTTTGATAAAAAAGAGCATGACTATTCGATGCCATTAATAAAAAAGAGTTTCACCTTTTCTCGTAGCTACGCTGTAAGACTGAGCACAGCGTTTTCTTCAACTTCAAGCAAGGATATTTTAAAATCCTGCAAGTATAATGACAGTTCTGATGATAAAGACAGATTCAGCGTCAAAAAGTACATAAGACTGCATATAAGAAAAAAAAGCTCATTCCATTTTTTTTGTGCCTGAATTATTAACCAAAATTTTTATTTTGGTAAAAAGTGGGAGTGGCAATTATTGAACAACGCCCATTTTTCGTTATGTTTTAGATACTTATGATCCAGACTCTCATACCACATTTCATCAAAAATATGTAGTAAAATTTGCGAGAAATAGCATTTAATGTGTTTAACTTGTATGGGAGGTTCCACGCGTACCGGCGATATTTTGCCCACTTTCAGATCGTAGGTACCTAATGGCAAGTAGACTTCCTACAGTTAAATTCAGAAAGATTGCTTTAGTAGTTTTCTTTTTATTGCGTATTATCTTTTTGTGGGCGATGCTACGTCCTTTAACGAGTTTTCCGAATATAACGGCATATCACATATTAATCCTTGTTTACAGGGATTACATCTCCAAAATATTCATTATAATTGTTGGAGTCTTTTTCGACTGACATTGAAACAAAATTTTCACTTTTTGTTTGTTGAACGGTATTATTGAGCAGTACCCGCTCACCAAATTTCATCCAAATACCTTGAATGGTTCGCAAGTTATGAACAAATCAAATTTAAAATTTGGGAGGGTGCCACGCACCCTGATGAGTATTTACAAAGTTCAGACCTAGCTCATTCTTCATTGTATGCAAATATCTAACATTATAGCATTTAACAGTATAGCTTTTTGAAACTTTTGGTTATATGGAAGGTGCCACGCCCTCTTGTCCAATTTCGCCCTGTTTTTGCTGGGAGCCTGTATTTCTTGTCCTTAGTATTTGACTGAAATTTGGTTGGATTATCTCAAAAACCACTTTCAGTATAGTATTTTGAAAATTTTGCTAATATGGGAGGTGCCGTGCCCTCTTGTCCGAATTCACCGAGATTTTACTCAGAGCTTATACAGGGTCCGCCATCTAACGTTTTTTTTTTCAACTAGTGCTTATTTCGTGAATGGTAACACTTAACTCATGTCTGATTCAACAGATAATTAGTTTTATCCTTCCGCTAAACGAATATGGTTGTGTATACGCTTGAACAACGCTTTGCTAAGTGGGCCTGCGATCGACTTACAGAAGATACCGATTTTGCCAAAAAAATCATCTTTTCAGATGAAGCCCATTTTGATCTTGGCGGGTATGTAAACAAGCAAATTGTCGCATTTGTGGCACAGGAAACCCGCACGCATACATTCAAAAACCGCTGCACCCAAAACAAGTCACTGTTTGGTGCGGATTTTGGTCCAGAGGCATAATTGGGCCATTCAGCAAGGAGTGGCCGTTACAGTCAATGGCGATCGTTATCGGGCTATTTTGAACGAATTGAAGATGAGGATATTGGCAACATTTGGTTTCAACAGGACGGCGCTACGTGCCACACAGCCGAAGCTACACTCGATGTTTTCAAAAAATTTTCAAAAAAAAAAAGTTATTTGGCGGACCCTTTATTACAGTCCCTAGTGTTTGGGTGAAATTTAGTTGGATTATCTCAAAAAACTCTTTCAGTATAGTATTTTGAAAATTTTGCTTATATGGAAGGTGCCACGCCCTTTTGTCCAATTCTGCCTTGTTTTTGCTGGGAGCCTGTAT
The DNA here is from genome assembly GCA_951812925.1 of Calliopum simillimum. Taxonomy (NCBI): domain Eukaryota; kingdom Metazoa; phylum Arthropoda; class Insecta; order Diptera; family Lauxaniidae; genus Calliopum; species Calliopum simillimum. The sequence continues at coordinate 50,376,466 of OX638368.1, forward strand.
TTCTTGTCCTTAGTATTTGACTGAAATTTGGTTGGATTATCTCAAAAACTTCTTTCAGTATAGCATTTTGAAAATTTTGGTTATATGGAAGGTGCCACACCCTCTTGTCCGAATTCGCCTAGTTTTTGCTCATAGCTTGCGCTAACTACTCCTAGTATTTGTGTGTATTTTGGTTGCATTGTGAGTTTTTATTTTTGTGTGGGCGGTAGGCGTGGCTGTTGACCGATTTCGCATACTTTGACGACAAAGGCAGAGTACCAAATTTCGTTGAATTATCTTGCTCAGTTTTCCCAAAAAATGTATTTCCACGCACTGACAGCCAGCCAGCCAGCCAGACAGACGGACATGGCTATATCGCCGCTGATCAAGAATATATATACTTTTCCATACCTGCCACGCCAAAAAATTCTAATTAGCTCTTATGATGCTTATCTCACTATTAATCTTATTTTCTTGTTTCAGAATTTTTTGGCCCCTGAATTGGGAAATTTTCTTTTAGTCAATGTCTATGAAATATGTATTTATAAGTTCCATAAAATCATGCAATAAAAAGATTTCTATTAGTACGTCTATAATCCGGGTTTAGGCTGTCATCTGTCTAACCTATTATTTTGTTTAAAATTATAAAAATAAAATAGCATACCTTCAGGGTGGCATGTTTGATATATGAAAATTTGATTGCTTTAAAATCAATATCAAGAGTCAGACAGTACCTTTTGATGCAACACTTAAATATTTTTGACATTCTATTTATGTTTCCGAAATTCGACCTCTTTAATTTGACTTTCATTTGCGACCATACATAAATATTTTCTTTTTAGGGGCGTGGTCCTGCTCACTATAAAACAAAGACTTTTACAATTAAACTCATATTTTAATTGCCTTTTTAGGGTTAAGCCTATTTCTATTCCAAATTTCATAAAAATCGATGCTGCGGTTTAGTCATTAAAGCGTATTTTGTCTTCAAGGGCTTGGAGCCGCCCACTTTAAAACATAAAGGTCATATTATCGTTCCTTAGATGTCGATGTGATCGATGTAGAGGTTAAGTTGTGAGAGCGTAATTTCCATAAAGGGAAAATTTTATGCACTGCTCCTCCTCACAACACTTAAAAAAAAAAAACTAAGTAGTAAGGACATAGCTACATCGATTCAGGAGGTGACGCTGATCAAGAACAAACTCATATACTTTTAAATACCTGTCACCTCTTTTTCTGCCTTTCAAATGGATGGATAAAGAGAATGTATAAAGTATGAAAATCGAGGGAATACGTTGTGATTAGGGCACACAAAAAGGAACTTAACCGATTTCGTTTGCTTTTTTATGTATGGTTTCATGTCCTGATTATGTTGTTGAACGAAAAAGTTTTCAATACAAAAATTGTGTTTTTTACACCAAAAAATTCAAGCCCATGTAAAGTTTTCTTCTGAATCAAAATATTTTGTAAAAGGTCTTATAACATAGGAACCTATGCCAGTTGTCTCCAGAAAGTACTTAACCTAGAGTAGTGGCAATAATTGATATTAAATTCGGCAACTATTTGGAAGAGACCTTCAAAATAAAAAAATAAAAATAACGAAACATATACCTATACAAACAATATGTGCACATGTATATACATGTGTCATTAATCAGAAAACACATTTTACATAATTATCGTCAGATATCTATGCTCTTCTACACAAACGCAACTATATGACATCTTGATATATATGGCTTCGATCGTTGCAACAGTGTCAAGATGATAAGTGTTGCACAATTACCACGTAAATTATAGACCGCGGGCGCAACTTGCGTGATTTAAAAAAAAAAGATCTTTACAAAAATGAAAACATAATCACCTTCAACCAGAACACTGCGCAAGCGCATGCGCCAATAAGAGTTGTGTCTTCATCAAAGGAATCCCTTCTTAGTCGCAAAACCCTTACACCTTATTACTTGCATTGCATATTGTTCTCACATGAAGATGTTCTTACCGCGGAAGGGCTTAAAGCCATATACTCGTAAGTAAAAAAAAACAGCTTCACAAGATCTGCCTTAAGATCATAAGTAACACGCTGCAATCTCGTTGGTGCAGTTCTTTTTTTAATTTTTATTATTTATTGCCTAATAATCAATGTGGCGCTTGCACAAAGTAGAGCGTAGGATGCACTTTTGTTTTAAATAGTACACTGGAAAAATTATAGCCTTTGACAATAACAATCTTGCTTTAAATAGACGTTATGATATAATGGCAAATCCTGCATGTCGGACATTTTATTTGGTTACTTTGAAAATTTAGCAAAAGGTTCACTGATATGTTTGGAACTTATATTCGGTATGTATTCTGACGTTTCACATGAATGTCTCAAGGAAAATTGAGTAAGTTTTTGGAAAAGTTATATGTTACTTCATCTAATATCTTATTTTCACTTGCACTTTCACTTAACCAGATGCGGTTTGATTTAGCACTAACCAGAATAGTTTTCCATTTGTATAAGAAATATTAGCTAGTTCACACCGAATATTTAATTTAATTATCCATATAAATCGATAATTAAATTCCTAACGAAATAGAAATTCATTTAATTACCTATACAAATTTTGTCACGTTAGTTAAGTTATTTCAATGCAATTAAAAGTTTATTAAGTAAAATTGATCACCCTGATGCAAACCACGTGTAAACGATCAAGAAATTTGTTCATGGAATCCGATTTGGCTGAAAATTGGCATAAGTAATAGTAGCATAGTGAGAAAAATTACTACCAAACATTTTTTCAAAATTTAAAAAATGGCGGAGACATGGGACTTTGAAATTTTTAGGTTAGTTTTTTTTAAGAAGCTATAACTTTAGTTGCATTTATCGAATTCTCAATTTTATGGTGTCATATGATTTGGCTTGAAACAGGCTTTAAGATAAAAACTAGCAAAAATTTTTTATTTTTCTTGTAAAAAAAAAGCTTACCAGTCCTCCAAAAATTGGAGTGGGACTGCCAGTGGTTCTCCAGAAAAACAATAAAATGTGGCTTCTACTGCAATTTTTTTGTACAATTTTTTTGAATTTGAAATTTTTAATTGAACGTTAATTTGAATTTGAAAAAAGTGCGTTGGTATTTTCATTAGTACTATACAAGCAAAAAAACTGTAAAAAAACTAACTTCAGCATTTGAAAATTTTATTTAATAAAAATTTAAAATTAAAAAATGTACTGAAAAATTGCGGAATATACTACATTTTATTGTTTTTCTGGAGAACCACTGGCAGGCCCACTTCAATTTTTGGAGGACTGGTAAGTTACACTTGTAGCTTTTTTTAAAAGTAAAATAAAAAATATCAAAAATGATGTATTCTGGGAAACTCAATTTAAAAAGAAAATAAAAATTTTTGCTAATTTTTATTTTAAAGCCTGTTTCAATCCAAATCATTTGACACCATAAAATTGAGAATTCGATAAATGCAACTTAAGTTATAGCTTCTCAAAAAAAACTAGCCTAAAAATTTCAAAGTCCCATATCTCCGCCATTTTTTTAAATTTTGATAAAATATTTGGTAGTGATTTTTCTCACTATGCTACTACCATAAAAAAAAAATCTTGATCGTTTACACGTGGTTTGTATGCCCTGTAATGAAAATATTTAAAAAATATGGCAGCAATGCTCGAATTTTGTGTGGATTCATATAAGAGCTGTCTGTTTCTACACCAGTGAAATCTACCTAGCTCTCTCTATCATTTTCTTTCTTCTATCTATCGTCTCTCAAACATAAATTCTCACTCATTAATTTGCCGAACACTGTTCTACATGAACGTTCGTACTTTAAAGGTACGAAATCACGTACCTACAAATCACATGAATTTGAAGTTCGCGCAGGTATGTGAATTTGGTAAAGTTCGTAACTTTGATACGAACTTCGTGCTATTCGAACCTCGTACTTTTTGTACCCCGTATAAGTTAGTACGAAAGTTCAGAAGCGGTCAAAGTATCAAATAGGTGCCACGCCCATTATTTTACGATTAATCAAAAACAAAACTTAACACGTTATATTTTGGAAACTATGGACGCTATTTCCATGAAATTTAGTAGGAAGGTGCCACACAAAAATAAAATAAACTGGCCAAAAAGTGGGCGTAATCGAAGAATGCCACGCCTAATTTTTAACGATTCAAAGAATGGACACTATATTCACGGACCTTGTTCGAACTTCGAATTCACGATATTGGGAGGTACGTGATTTTGTACCCCTGTTCGTGAATTCACGTACTCAAGTGCGGTATGAATTCACGTGATCTGACAGCTCTAATTTATATATTCGGCAATAATATAAGCCTACGCTGCTTGGTACTATAGAGTCCTTTGGTTTTTTCGAGCCAAGAAAAATAGGCTTTGAGTATGCCGGTATTCAATCAATATGGTCTACATCGCTGATAGTTATACAATAAAAGAAATTATTATCGTGTTATGCGCGCTTAACCCTTTCGACTCGGCTGGGACAATATATCCCAAAAAAATTTTAATAAGCAAAATTGTTGAAAATGAGTTTATATGTATAAATATAGCCGGGTCGAAAGGGTTAACATTGGAACCTGTGGACAAACTACAGAAAAGGAAGTCGTTACAGAACATGAATAACGCGAGGATTTGAACAAGAATCATTAAGGAGCATAATGTTGTAAAAAGTTACAAATTTAAATAAAATTCAATATGTGTAGAATGTTACGCTGGAATTGTTTGCATTACATAAAATTTCATATTTGTCTTAAATAAATTATTTTCATTTTGAATTAAAATTTGGTGGCCCAGTACAAATTCCAATGTCAAATTGCTAACCAGATGCCAACAAGTTCGTATGCAGAATCCATTTACACCATACGCAAAGATGACATTCGTGAAAAACTTTCACTGGATTGAGCTGCTGCCCAGATGATAAACCAAATATCCAGCGCTGGAATTTCTTCCGGTCTCACATCAGTTACTTAACGTTTTGTCGTGTCTATTCTGGCGATCTTTATGAAAATTTTAAATTGATTAAGTTCTCAATGCGTGAACACTTTTCTCTCAGTGTAGGATGATCTTTAAGACTGAATAACATTGGTGTTACGTGAAAAGTGCAATAAAAAGATGATGCTATACTACGAAAAGGTGTTACCGTAGTTAACCCCATTAGATCCTTGATAGATGTGATTTTTGCCACGTTCTTGGGGACTATTATGTTGATCGCTTAGCCAAGAGCTACGCAACGTTGTTTGCTTTTAGCATGTAGCTTTTTTCGTTAGAAGCTTTTCTCAAGATCACTGTTGCTTGTTGTTGCTCTTTATCAGTGAAATTCATCAGCATTTTTAGTGATCGACACATTGGAAATTCATAAAACAGTGCACTCGTATTAACCACATACAACAGGCGGCTTAAATGCTTGGCTGGAAGCTACACATAAGTTATGCTGGCTTTAGGTGTTGTTACTGTTACTGTTGTTGTCGTTGTGAGTCGTTAGCATGCGGTATGGTTCCTTTGAAAACAAGTGAGAAACTGCCTTAAAGATTTAACACCTTGTTGAGGGTAAGGCTAATCTGCTGAAAATAAATCAACATTTAAATTGGAGTATGAGAATATAAAAATGCTATGTTAATACATAAAGCGAGAAGAAAAAAAAAAATAAATCACATGGTATACTGTACATATATATAGAACTTTTAATGCCCTAATGTCAAACATATAGTAGATGGGTCGTACGAATTCCTCACATTTCTTCTAGAGCGCAACATACAACTTATTACTGTGTTTTTTGATAAAATATTAGAATTTAAAAGCATTATTGCTTTTGCTTTGTAAAATTACACAATTCGACACAAAAAAAAAAAAAAAAAACACATTAGAAAATCCAAAAATTCTTAAAGTAGACGTTAAAAAAAAAATACCCGTGTGTCGTAGTTTTTCCCCAGCACGTCACATTTTTTTTAATCGATTTTTGAATTTTTTTTTATCCGCTGTACACGAAAAAAACAAAAATACCGCATTCTTGTGTTAAATCGATAAATTTAATATATGATCCTAACACTTGAGGTGTATCATGTGTTCAGCAAACTTAGAAAATTTTAACCCTGTACAGCTCCCACATGTGGGTCATTTTGCCATGACAACTAAAACAGGGGTATATAGAGTCAGTATGTACTACAGAAATATTTGCTATACAATTTCACTACTAGTTGCTGAACACTAAAAAAGCAAAATATTATCCCGAAAGCAACAAAATAGTTAAAGCAGTTCTAACAATAAATGTTTTCCAAATTTCACCCCACTGTAAAACGCTTAAACTTCATTTGGGACAAGACTCGTTCTCACAAGATCATAACGAAATCACACAACGATAATTTTCCTAAAATACATTTATGGGTCTTTTTGACCCCTTTTTCTAAAACTGAGCCACAATGGGTTACAAAATTTTGCAAAAATATCCTACAAAAAATTTCGCTTAGAGTTACCAAAGACCAAAAAATTCTTAAAACTTAAGGTAAGCGCGTCAGGGATGTAATTAATATGCAAAGTGAAAAGTCCTAATTGATTTTAACGATTTTTTTTTTGGTTTCGAGCTCAAATTTCGACCTTTACGTATTTAAAAACTAGTAGTAAAATTTTATAGCGAATGTTTCTGTAGTACATACTGACTCAATATTTCCCTGTTTTGGGTGTCATTTTTGTACCTTTTTAAGAAATGAGCAAAAATGATCCACATGTGGGGGTTAAACAGGGTTAAAATTATCTACAAAAATATTTCCCGCAATATCCTGTATAAGTTTGCTGAACACATGATACACCTCAGATGTAAGGATCATATAGTTAAATTCATCGATTTAACACAAGAATGCGGTGTTTTTGGTTTTTTCATGTAGGTACAGCGGATAAAAAAACTTCAAAAATCGATTAAAAAAAATGTGACGTGCTGGAGAAAAACCACGAGAAACGGTATATTTTTTTAATGTCTACTTTAAGAATTTGTTGGATTTTCTAATGTGTTTTTTTTTTTGTGTCGAACAGTGTTATATATTACACATTACACATAACACTATTATTTATGATCGTGGACAACTCATTTTTTACGGACTCAGTATGACGAAAAGTATATGTGGAAATTGTAAATCAGAAAATCATCTCAAATTTGAGTGATGATTCATTGGTGTGAATGTAATAAATGTGAATATTTGACATTCCTCCACTTTGCATGGGCGAAATCATATCTATTTTAAAACTATACCATACCGAAACTATGTCTATTAAAAAGTAGTTTGTACTAACGATGCGATCAATATACCGTGAATTTCTATAAAATAAACTACATCAATGAAATTGTTTTCTTAATGGATTTTCAAGTTAATTGATTCAGTATTGTAATTTACTATTTAATCTAATACTTTAATTACAATCAATTAAGAATGCCCATAACCGCCCACACATTCAACACACCCCAACAAATTAAAATGCAATACGGAAATGTTCACCTCAAGTTGTTTTCTTAAATTATTGTACATTTAAGTTTCTAATCCGGCGCCATCTTTCTAGAAAATCAATTAAAATGAATAAGTATATACATTGACATTTGTTTCATTCCATCCATTCCGAACTGTCAAAATGTCGCCAATGGCAATGACGGCAATGTTGGCGCCACCATCAATGAGATCAATGCTGTCAAAGCCATGGTCTCCAGTGATCTGTGGCATGCAAAATATTCCTACAAATAAATCATGTTCGATTTCACATATTCATACCTACGCGCTGATTTAATTACGAATATACAGTAATTTTATTTAATTATAATTAGTTTATTTATTTAGCGTTAACAACAGCAATTAGGTTAAAACCTACACTCAGATTTCTTGGACTTAAATTATGATATTAAGCTGACGACTTTACAGCTGTCAAATTGTTCGTATCCACTCGTCACTCATGGTATGTTGGCGGATTTAATGAAAAACAAGCTTAAGCGGATTATTTTGTAGTTTTATCAAATCTGCTATATATAATTCAATTCAATCAATTTCCTGTATAAATAAAAACTTAAATTATGGATTAAATTTGATGTATGTAAAATACTTTAAATTCTGACGTGTTAAATTGCTACTGAAAGAGTTTGTCAGCATTAACTGAGGTGTAACTGAGGGGTCCCACTTTGGCAACATCTAAAAATCTTTAGTTATTCTACCTATGATAACTTTGTTGCTAGAATAGAAGAGAATAAAATATAATATATTGGGTGTACAACTTTGCTTCCGCCGTTTTTTTCCAAAATTAAAAGGTTTATTGCGAAAAAGTGCTTACAGATGTATTATTCAAAGTATTGTCCGTCGCTAGCGACAACTTTCTCCCATCTTTCCGGCAATTTTCGGATCCCGGCTCGAAAAAAGGAGTCCTATTTTGACGCTATCCATGAAGCAATCCATTTTTCCAATTCTTCGAAGGATTGAAAATGTTGATCTGCCAGGCCGTGTGCCATCGAACGGAATAGGTGGAAGTCAGAAGGGGCGACATCTGGGGAATACGGCGGGTGGGGCAAGACTTCCCATTTCAGCGTTTCCAGGTACTTTTTGACCACTTTTGCGACGTGAGGCCGAGCATTGTCGTGTTGGAGGATGACTTTGTCATGTCGCTCTTGATATTGTGGCCGATTTTCTTTTAGCGCGCGACTAAGGCGCATCAGTTGCGTTCGGTAGCGATCTCCTGTGATGGTTTCACCCGGTCTTAAGAGCTCGTAGTAAATCACACCGAGCTGATCCCACCAAATACAAATCATAACCTTGGCGCCGTGAATATTCGGTTTTGCCTTCGACGAAGAAGCATGCCCGGGCTTCCCCATGATTTTCTGCGTTTAGGATTATCGTATCGAACCCACTTTTCATCACCGGTTACGATTCGATGTAAAAACCCCTTACGATTTTGTCGAATTGTAACAGAAAAGTAAAACTTCCCGCAAATGGCGAGAATTGGGCACATAAACGGACATTTTCGAGCGTGAATAATACAAAAACAAGAACAACTGTCACTGAAACGGCGATGACAATTCGTTAGGCACTGTCCACACTCACTTTAAAAGCATTATCATCTATGTATTTCAACCAGCCTCAGCCGGTACAGCCACCTATCGGAAAACGGCGGAAGCAAAGTTGTACACCCAATAATATAATAGAATAGAATAGAATAGAATAGAATAGAATAGAATAGAATATAATAGAATAGCATAGAATAGAATTGAATAGACCCGATCAAAAAAAGTATATCAAAAATATATCAAAATGATATCAAAAATTTGTCAGTGACATACAAAATTTTGATAAAAAAAGGATATCACAGTGATATACGGAAAGTAACGCTTTTTGTATATCACCATGATATCAAAAAAAGATATCAAAATGATATCAAAAAAAGATATCAAAATGATATCAAAAAAAGATATCAAAATGATATCAAAAAAAGATATCAAAATGATATACAAAAATTGTATATCAATGATATACAAAAATTGTATATCAATGATATACAAAATTTGTGTATCATTTTGATATCCATTTCTGATACAAAATTGACATAACCAAATTTTGCAATATGTATTGTATTTGATCGTCGGCAACAAGTTTTTAGAAATTGCCCGAATGCAGCAAATGAATGAAGTGTCGGTTTTTTTTAACTCAATTATATTTTTATGCTTTTTCACGAGTTTTATTAGAAAATTCACTTCTTACTAAAATTGGCTGCTCGTCCGTTTTCCATACTTTTGGTTTTCCCAACCACAGGCTGCATGCAGCAACTGAATGGAGCGTCGGGTTTTTTGCACTCAATTATATAATAATTATATTTTCACTTTTTCTTCACTAAAATTGGCTGCGCGTTCGTCTTCCATAAAATTCACAAACTAAAGCGTTAAATTTGACATATCAGCAGCTGATAAATTTTTGAAATCATTTTGATATACATTTCTGATACAAAATTGATATCAGCGGCTGATAAATTTTTGATATCATTTTGATATACATTTCTGAAACAAAATTGACATGTTTTTCAATGATATCAAAAATATATCAAAATGATATACAAAAAATGGATATCAGCGGCTTATACATTTTTGATATCATTTTGATATACATTTCTGATACAATGACAAGAACTTGACAAGTTTTTTTGATCGGGGAATAGAATAGAATAGAATAGAATAGAATAGAATAGAATAGACCCGATCAAAAAAACTTGTCAAGTTCTTGTCATTGTATCAGAAATGTATATCAAAATGGTATCAAAAATTTTTCAGCTGCTGATATACAATTTTTTTATATCATTTTGATATATTTTTGATATCATTGAAAAACATGTCAATTTTGTGTCAGAAATGGATATCAAATGATATCAAAAATGTATCAGCGGCTGATATATCAATTTTGACATCGTTTAATGAAAATGGACGATCGACAGAAAAAGTTAATACGCGAAAGAGTGGAAAAAAGTCGATTTTTTAAAAAAGGGACGGCTGAGAATCGGAAAAGAGCAAATGCTGCTGTCCAAGAAGTCTATGTTCGTTTTAGGCATACAAATCGTATGGATAATATTCCAAACGCTAACGAGAATAGAGAACTGGAAGTAATTGAACCAGTCGCACCAAGTTGGTAAACTAATTTGATATAAGATGAAAATTTAAGGCATTAAATCATGAGGTTATTGAATCGATTTTATAATTGAAAATTAAACAATAAGTATTCATAATTGCAGTTCAGTTCAATATTGAACCCGACAACGTAAACGATGCTGTACAACCAGACGCACCAGGAAATACAAAAACAAATTTCGGAACAATTTTACTTTAAAAACTATTGTGGTTGTTTTTGCCCAAATAGGGCTCTACAAATTAATTACAACAAAAACAGCAAAAATTTCTTGCCGAACCTACTTTCAGAGGTATAGCCAACGGGAGATCGAGATATATCTTTTATAAAAACTATTATAAGTTCAGAACTCCTAGAAGGATTTTAACAATATTAGTGGCATACGAAAGGTATGTGAACTAAGTAGATACAAAATCGAAAAAAATTTAATGTTACGGCTTTTTGCATTTCAGGTGAAGATATTATTTTTTGATATCATTTTGATATCTTTTTTTTGATATCATTTTGATATCTTTTTTTTTGATATCATTTTGATATCTTTTTTTGATATCAAATCTTTTTTTGATATCATGGTGATATACGCAAAGCGTTACATTCCGTATATCACTGTGATATACTTTTTTTGTCAAAATTAAGTATGTCACTGACAAATTTTGGATATCATTTTGATATATTTTTGATATACTTTTATCCTAGAGACCAGGCATTGAAATAAGCTATAATAATACCCTATTTCTGCAGTAATAACTTCAAATTTGCAGTAATAACTTCAGAATATTGTAAAAAATTGTAATAATAATTTTCACCTCAATTCATATTACTTTGTTTTGCGTTAATCGTTGAAACTAAATACTCATTTTATTTAGCTTATAACCGTTGTTTTAGTTGTCTAACCTCACCAATTTGGGCTTAAATGTAGCAACCACAATAAGTACTCGGCAACTCTACTTTACACATATTTTTATAAATGCATTCGAAGAAAATTTCGCTCTAAATTTTCAATCTTAATATAAGTATTCATCACTTGAATAAGACATTAAAAAAATTTTGCTAGAAATTGCAATTAAAAACAAAAAAAAAAAAAAAATTCTGCAGTAATAACTTTTTCTTATTTCAACCCCTGCTAGAGACTATAGCTATCAACTCCGAATGAGCGTCCTTCTTGAAAGAGAACCGTTGAACGTATCATTTCCTATAAATCACTATAATGTTGTATTTCAGAAAACACTTTACTGTGATGCTGATCTAAAATGGACTAACTCAAATACTAGCAAAATTGCCAAAAATTATTGGATAACTTTTTGCTAAGATAAAATTATCTTCTCTCTTTATCTCGTAAAATATGTAGAGCTGTTGCTGAAGCCACCACTGGTTACTGGTCAGTTATAATGCTCACAGAATGAGAATTTTGACTCATAACAGATGTTGCTGGTGTGATGACGACGAAGAGGAGAACTATGAATATATATTGTTTCATTGTTCGGCGCATGGCAGATGTAGATTTAGAGATTTCAATAATCTTGAAAAACTTTTTGGTTTTAAGCCCCTTAAAAATTTCGCAATGGCTCCAAAAGCCCGATGTTGGCTGAAAACAATTAAACTATTTACAAATGAGTGACGCAAAGTCCGAAATGAAGTGGTATCGCTATGGACCTTTTTGGTCTATGTCTGGCTATTAAGCAGCCATTTATGCCTAACCTTACCTAGCTCAGAACGAATTTTGAGGTATCGTTTATTTCAGAAATTGAAGTAAAAAAGATACTGAAATGCTAAAATAGTTCCGGAAAATTAAAAAAATTCCAAAAATCAAAAGTACGCACAACCACTTCACAGAAAATGTTCTCAAATTATTCATGATCATTTTTCTAATGCTATTTATAGATTCCTCCATGTTGCTTCTTCTTCAGTGAATCTCAAAGTGTAGTGATATTTATGAAATGCGTGCAGTTTTCCATTTCTGTTCGCATGAGTTCAGCAGGTCATTAAAACTCGTTGGTTGCACATCGGCTTCAACATGCGACTATTCTATGGCATTTTACGAGTACCATTAGAATGACAACAAAAACACAACAAGATGTTACAACTTCCTGTACCAATTTTTTTTCTTTTTCTTCTTCGCAGTGGTCATTATTGTAATCTCCTTCCCCGTTTCTTCCACACATTTCAAATATCAAGCGAAATAAATTAGTTTTCCATGTAGAATTGTCATTTATCGCGCTGCAGTGCTCGTTTTCTATCTACGCATATCTACTTACCAGTATTTGTTGTTGCTTTTGTTGTTTTTTCTGTTACCAGACATTGTAACATTTTAGCCGCACTTAAACCGCTAGTGGTGGCATCCGCTAAATATGCGAAATTCACTTTGACACTTTTTCCACATGGCTGTGTGCGTTTGTACCGGTGCAACAGGCAGCAGCGGTCATTGCGATTGCGCAAACGCAAATGCCAAAGTCAATGCCAATTGGCTCTGCCAGCCAGTGCACGCTAATTTTATTGGTTGCTATCTGCAATTGCTCTTTGTCTCACCGACACACAGTGGGGGAGATCGTAGCAATAAATACTTAAATTTAACGTATATCATTAGATAGTAAAAGTTTTAAATTTTCTTCGTTTTCGTAACGCAATCGGGTCAAATTTCAACTTTGAACGCCTAAAATGTTTTATTCTACTTTTAATACTCGTTGTTTTTAATAAAAACTTTTTATTTATTTAAAATTGTTTCTCAATATATCGCGTTAGATCGTTCCTCATGTTCAGGAGGTGACTTAAATAAAATGCAAACATAAGCATATATCCTTAAAAACAACTTAACCGAATTTAAAGCCTAGCTCTATTATTACTATTTACACCTCCGCTCCATACAAACCCAACCACTGTGCGACTGGCTTACTGGATGGTCACGTGACTCAACTTGCAATCTAGACATATTTCCAAAACGAAATTTTTGTCTGCATCATCTGTCTATTGCGGTATGCTAATTTTAAGTTGTAGTTTTATAAATTTAGAAATTTGCGCTTTTATCTGATGTTGCACATGAAATTCGACACGTAAGTAGACTACTGTGTGTATTACGTACGGATATATGTTCCTTTCATTAATTGAACACTGATGCTTGGCTTTAGCTTTTATTATTTAATAAAAGGTTTCAATTCAGTGACGGAGTGACGGTATTCTATTAATATTTTTTTTTTTTTTTTTTTTTTTAATACTTGAATTCATTTATTGAATCTTCTCATCTTAGAAGACTAACAACAAGTTTAAAAAATCTTAATCCTAAATAACATTATTATACATAATAAATCTTATACAGTGAGTCACACATGTATTTTGCATACAAAAAATATTCAAAAATTCGAATTAATACTCAATTTTTAGCCGTTTCATCCTTGGAAAAGTAATATTTTTTTTATAAGCTTCGAGTCAATGGAACGTTAACTATGATACCACTTCATTAAAAAAATTAAAATAATGCGTTCTAATCCCCTAAAAAGCAAATAAATGATTTATTCATCTTTTTTATAAGGTCACAAAAGTATTTTGCTTTTTAGTAATATTTTACTTTGAGATTATTTATCAAGTAAAAGAGGCTTTTTTAATAATAACCATGGTAGCCATTATTTGAAGAGACATCATATAAACATCTTTGCGAGGACTCCATCCCTTTACTACATTTTCAGTCGGTGTTTTTTCCCATTTTTCTTGCAGTACTTGTTTGAGCACATTTTTTTGATAAAATATGGTATTTTCTGACCTTTCCAATAGATAAGGCTAAAAAATTTCTAATGGATTCGAAAAAGAATATCGAGGTGGTGTTTTAATCTCTTTGGTGTTGTACAAAAGTGTTCCAGAATGTGTATTTAGGGTCATTGTCTTTTGAAAATAAGAAGTCATCTTGTGGTAAACCCATTTTTTAACTACTGGGTGCAATTTTTTTTTGTGGAATTGGACTGATGTTCATGTCTATCCATATTGCCACCGATAAATTTAAGTTTCCACACTCTTTGAGCTGATAACAGCCCCAGAGACACTATCATGCAAAATTGTTGCTTTAAAGTTATAATAGTTTAGGGTTTTATTTGCCTTATGCCAGACCACACGGCGTCTATCGATCCGATGGAAAGCAAATATTATATTATTGGGTCCAATAGAAAGCAAAAATAATATTTTCGGATCCGATGGACGCCGCATGGTCTGGCATAAAGCAAATAAAACCCTTAACTTTTATAACTTAAAAGCAATAATTTTACATGATGGTGTGTCGTGGACTGTTCTCGGCTTATGGAATGGGGAAACTCAAGCTTATCGATGGCAATATGGATAAACATGAACATCAGTCCAACTCCACAAAAAAATATTGCACCCAGTAGTTAAAAAATGGGTTTACCACAAGATGACTTCTTATTTTCAAAAGACAATGACCCTAAATACACATTCTGGGACACTTTTGTACAACACCAAAGAGATTAAAACACCACCGCGATATTCTTTTTCGAATCCAATAGAAATTTTTTAGCCTTATCTATTGGAAAGGTACTGCAAGAAAAATGGGAAAAAAACACCGACTGAAAATGTAGTAAAGGGATGGAGTCCTCGCAAAGATGTTTATATGACGTCTCTTCAAATAATGGCTACCATGGATATTATTAAAAAAGCCTCTTTTACTTGATAAATAATCTCAAAGTAAAATATTACTAAAAAGCAAAATACTTTTGTGAACTTATAAAAAAGATGAATAAATCATTTCTTTGCTTTTTAAGTGATTAGAACGCATTATTTTAATTTTTTTATGAAGTGGTATCATAGTTAACGTTCCATTGACTCGAAGCTTATAAAAAAAATATTACTTTTCCAAGGATGAAACGGCTAAAAATTGAGTATTAATTCGAATTTTTGAATATTTTTTGTATGCAAAATACATATGTGACTCACTGTACATGGGGAAATCTCAGCAAGTGTGGACTTCGGTGTGAATAGGTCTCGGTTTGCCGACTCAGCACCCGTTGCATTTCCCATCCATTCCAACATGTCTGGGACACTTATTGGATGATGTTTAATACAAAAACATGCGTGTGCTACCGCCTAGAAGCTTTATTTTTTATTTTTTTTGCCGAAATTCGAGCAAAATCCACAAATTTTGAGTGTGAATTGAATAAGCCGCTTCCATTATTGAGCCATAACTTTTGAGGCGGTTCAGCAAATTGTTTTGGGCTTTTAGTATCTTTAACATGAATGTTAAGACGTAAGAAAAACTGCATTTTGTTGATGTGCCTCAGGTAGAACGCTAGATATGGGTCTCCAAAGTTGTGTGAATTGTTTTTACCCAAAATCTGGTAATTTTCGGTTTCTAACATGCTGCTCTGGGGGCGATTATTTTTTCGCAATATTCCTCATGAAATATGATTTCTTATTGTTATGACTAAAAGTTATGTCGAGATAAAAAGGTGTGCCACCACTGGTTCGGTGGTAACACACTTGAGAAGAAGCTCAAATGTCAATTTTTCATGCGAAATTACGTCTAAAAAAATGGTATTTTGAGGGGCACAAAAATCTGAGGGCACAAAATTGTCTCAAACCTTGCGAAATCATTGTAAAATTTTTTAAGGTTCATCTATAGGCTGTGATCATCTCACTTTTTTCGAAATTTGCAGTTGGGTTCTCTGATTTTTATAAAAATTCACAGAGATGTTCTAAGTGCTTAGCATGGAGACCTCTCATTATTCGTTTTGCGAAAAAAAATTTTTTTTCCAAGTTATGGGCACGGAACTTCAGAGTGTCCAAGTGGTGTTTTTGCGAAAAATCGATGCAATTTTTTTTTCTAAGTCCCGCCATTTTGTCAAAAATAAATTTTTTAAATTTTTGTTTTCGGATTCTTGTAGCATTTTAAACGTTAATTTATTTTTCATTTTTAAATTTGGAAAGTTTTGAAACTTTACCAAATGGCGGCCATTTTTTGAAAAATCTTAAAAGTTGATTATCTCAAAATAATGTTCTTTTTATTTTTTTATTTTTTTTTACAAAAAGTTGAATGAAATACAAACATTTTGTAGAAGACTTGTTTTGCGCTAAATGGCTGCGAGAGCCACAGGAATTTTTTTTTCTAAAAAGTCACGTGACAATTTTTTTAACTTTGTTTTGTGCTTTCATTTACACCCACTAGGTGGCCAAAAAAAAAAATTTCAAAGTACAAGGATATAACTTCCATTACTTAGAAAATAGAAGCTATACCAAAAAAACCAATATTTCCTATATAAATCGTAAAAATAAGTATTGACGAAATGACGGCCATGTTTTGAAAAATCTTAAAATCAATTTTCCAAAAAAAAATTGTTTTATTTTTTTTTTTACTTAAGTGTTTTGAAAAACGAATGTTCATCATAACCTTTCAAAAGATTTCATTAAAAAATTGATTTTTAAGATTTTTCAAAACATGGCCGTCATTTCGTCAATACTTATTTTTACGATTTATATAGGAAATATTGGTTTTTTTGGTATAGCTTCTATTTTCTAAGTAATGGAAGTTATATCCTTGTACTTTGATATTTTTTGTTTTGGCCACCTAGTGGGTGTAAATGAAAGCACAAAACAAAGTTAAAAAAATTGTCACGTGACTTTTTAGAAAAAAAGTTCCTGTGGCTCTCGCAGCCATTTAGCGCAAAACAAGTCTTCTACAAAATGTTTGTATTTTATTCACCTTTTTGTAAAAAAAAAATAAAAAAATAAAAAGAACATTATTTTGAGATAATCAACTTTTAAGATTTTTCAAAAAATGGCCGCCATTTTGTAAATTTTCAAAACTTTCCAAATTTAAAAATGAAAAATAAATAAACGTTTAAAATGCTACAAGAATCCGAAAACAAAAATTTAAAAAATTTATTTTTGACAAAATGGCGGGACTTAGAAAAAAAAACTGCATCGATTTTTCGCAAAAACACGACTTGGACACTCTGAAGTTCCATGCCCTTAACTTGGAAAAACATTTTTTTTTCGCAAAACTAATAATGAGAGGTCTCCATGCTAAGCACTTAGAACATCTCTGTGAATTTTTATAAAAATCAGAGAACCCAACCGCAAATTTCGAAAAAAGTGAGATGATCACAGCCCATATACTATACAATGACTGTGTGTGTGTGTGAAGCATTATCACTCAGGAACTACTAAGCCAATTCAGCTAAAATTTTGGGAATGAGTGTATCTCAGGTATGGAAATGTGTTGATGCTATACACGAAGGTTTCCGAAGATCACCCGAAGGCTTCATAGTCAAAACGAAGAATATCTGGGTACACTGGAAGGGAAATATCTATGGCAAACTTTCATCAAGTTTTAATTGATAATTTTCTGGGCCACCCGAAGTTTGCCGAAGGTCACCCGAAGGCTTGATAGTCAAAACGAAGAATACCTAGGTATGCGAGAAAGAAAAAATTGATGGCGAACTGTCAAAGAACTTTAACAGGTAGTTTTTTTAAAATACCCGAAGGTTCCCGAAGGTCACCCGAAGGCTCCGTACTCAAAACGAAGAATACGAGAAGGAAAAAATGCATAGCAAACTATCAAAAAACCTTAACTAATAAAAATAAGTTGGAAATAAAAAAAAACAACAAGCAAAAATTAAAATAGTAATTTTTAATGTATTTGGCGACGCTAAATCGGCGCAGCAATATGACTTTAAAAACATTTTTATATTAGGGGCCACCCTAAATATACATAAATGCTAAATTTTTTTCTTCAGAAGTATTCCCTTCAATTTCCATGCTTACTTTCATGAAAATCGGTGCAGCATAACCTTAAAAAATTTTTTTTGTATGAGGGCCACTCTAAATATGCACCCTTAGTAAAAGTTTTTTAACCTAAGCTGTGCCTCTTGATATAAAAGGCAAATTCCATGTGAATTGAAAAAATACGATTTAAAAAATTGTGTGAGGGCCACCCTAAATAAAAGTTTTATAGTTAAAGCAGTGCAACTTAATATAAAAACCACGTGGTGTAGAATTAATGTGAATCGATTAACCGGTATGTGAGAAAATCCGATTTAAAAAATATTTTTGTATGAGGGCCACCCTAAATATACACTCTTGCGGAATGAAATATACTTTACAACCGATTTCCATATCTACCCAATACATATAAAAAATTTCATAAAAATTGGGCGAGCCGTTTCAGAGGAGTTCAAACACAAACACCGTGACGCGAGATTTTTGTCGATATTGGGGGAGGCGATCGAAAAAAGTCAGTACCGCTGGCTGTAAAATACTTCTAGTGTATCTCAAATTAATAATTCGCGGTCCAAAAAAGGATGCCACATGTTTGAAAAATAACTTTTTTTTTTCGAAAAAGCCACACTTGCTGAGATTTCCCCATATAATTTAGTGTTCAATGTGTCTCCAGAGTTAATAGGGACTTGTACATCCTAGGAGTTCGGTAAACGCGCAGAAGAACGCAGTTATTGTACGTTCAGTCTTCTCACAAACATGCTGCCCGCCTAGCAGGATGTTTGAATGAAAAGAACTCCATACAAATTTGCGCCAGTAGTTGCGGCTGCATGTGTAGCAGGAACAAGAAATATAAGAAAGAGTACGCGCCAGATACCGGCTGCATAGAGAAAAGTACGCGCCAGATACCGGCTGCATAGAAAAAAGTACGCGCCATATACCGCCGGCTGCTAGAAAAAGTACGCGCCAGATACCGGCTGCATACAAAATTTAGAATTCAGTCAGCTTAACATAGCTAATTGCTAACGATATTCATAGCAGGACGATCCTTTCTTTTTAGTCTAGAGAAATTTTCAAAATTTTTTAACCTCGGTGCCAATGGATTAGGATGATACAGCAATCTTGCAACGTAACTTTGCTTGTATTTGTTGATTTCGTCTTTGACCAAGGGGATGCAAAGGTCCCGACGTATGTTTTAGTTCCGTATATACCATGGAGCACCAGTCATGATTCTTAGAATTTTTGACTGAGTCCGTTGTATTAGTTCAATGTCCGAGGAGCTGGCGTTACCCCATAACTGTATACCATATAACCAAATTGGCTTAATGATGGATTTATATAAAAGGATTTTATATTCAAGTTTCAGACGGGACTGGCTATTTATGAGCCAATGTAGACTGGAGGCTTTTAGTTTAACATGCGTTTTTTTGGCTTCAATATGCTTTCGCCACGTAAGCCGTCTGTCTAAATGAATACCTAGGTATGTGACGTTTTCAGATTGAGGGATTGAAGTGTTATTTAATGTGATAGCAGGGCAATTACCTCGCCTAAGGGTAAAAGTAACCTGCTTGCATTTTTGTTCATTTACTTTTATGCGCCATAGCAGCAACCACTTTTCGATAGAGTTTAAATGAAGTTGAAGTTTTCGTGCCGCTTCTAGGAGACAACGACTACAACTTAAAATTGCAGTATCATCTGCGAAAGTAGATATGGTTGTGCCAGCGATAATAGGTAAATCAGAGATATACAGTAAGTACAGAGGGACACCTGCATTAATTTTTAAAGGTGATGAAATAAAACTGTTATGTCTAATTCTAAAATGCCTGCTTTCCAGATAAGAAATAAATGTTTTGTGGACGTTAAAAGGCAGTACGTGTTTAGTTTTATAGATAAGGCCTTCATGCCATACTTTATCAAACGCTTGAGCTACGCGTAGCTACGTCGAGAAAAACTGCTGTACAGTATTCACTTTGTTCGAAAGCCTTCCTTATTTCATTTGTGATTCTATTAACCTGTTCAATTGTTCCGTGATGTTTTCGGAAACCGAATTGATGGACCGGAAATAAATTTTTTCCGGTTGCATAAGGTATTATTTTTGATAAAATTAGTTTTTCAAACAGTTTGGATATGCATGGTAAAAGACTGATGGGTCTATATGAAGAAGGCAATGTACGATCTTTTCCAGGTTTTGGAATCATGGTTATTAATGAGATTTTCCACTTTGATGGGTAATACCCATACTGAATTATAGCATCAAAAAGTCTGGTTAAAAAGACAAAAGCTGAATTTGGCAGTTCTTTTATCATTTTGGGAGTTATATAATCGCACCCAGGAGCTTTTATGGGACACATCTCTTCAACTACACCCTTTACGTTGCTAATATGAAAGTTCAATTGCATAACATCGCTGTTTAATGGCAAATTAGGAGGAAGAAAGCCTTGAATATTTATATAAAGTTTTTTTAATTTTAGCAATACATTCCTTATTAACCAAAAAATCACTTAAACCTGCGACTATCAGATTCAAGCTATGAGCAATAATTTCCTTAAATTGTTGGTATAAATACGGGGTTTTTTGACACCCACTTTCAGCCTAACCAGATGTCTTTTGCTTTCGAGGCAACATTTTTATAACCTACACCCTTGGTATATACATACTTTGTCCTTCCGTTTGTAATGTGAAGAAGGGGATGTGGCAGGTATGGAAAAGTATATACTTATATTCATCATGACCATCACCTCCTGAGTCAATTTAGCAATGTCCTTCTGTCTGTCCGTGGAAATAATTTTCACGGAA
The DNA here is from genome assembly GCA_951812925.1 of Calliopum simillimum. Taxonomy (NCBI): domain Eukaryota; kingdom Metazoa; phylum Arthropoda; class Insecta; order Diptera; family Lauxaniidae; genus Calliopum; species Calliopum simillimum. The sequence goes on from OX638368.1 coordinate 50,397,584, forward strand.
AAACTAAGCAAGATAATTCGATGAAATTTTATACACTGGCTTCATTGTTAAATATAGCTCGAATAAGAACACGCCAAGCGCCCATACGAGAAAAAATATTTAAAATGCAATGCACACAAATACTAGCGTTGTTAGATGAATTTCTGAGCAAAAACTAGGTGAATTCGGACAAAACGGCGCACAATGGTATGGTTTCATACATTTTTTGGAAAAAAATAGAAGGAGTGCTCCAGCAACAATGAAATAATGGACGTGATACGTCAACTGAAATGCCTACCTCTCATAGAAAATGTACTAAAATTAAAAAAAAAAATAGTAGGCAAGGGTGTAACCTTTGGCCTGGTCAAACATTAAATACCCTACACTGCAGTTTTTTTTTTAAATTTTGCTTATATGGTGCCACGCCTTCTTGTCCGAGTTCACTCAGTTTTTGCTCAGAGCTTGCATTTATTATTCTTAGAAACTGCGTGAAATTTGGTTGGATTATCTCAAAAAACGTTTTTAGTAAAGCGTTTCTAAGCTTTTGCTTGTATGGGAGGTGCCACGCCCTTTTGTTTGATTCCACCTTGTTTTTGTTAAGACCTTGCATCTATAGTTCTTAGTGTCTGAATAAAATTTAGTTCAATTATCTCAAAAAACGCTTTCGGTACACAGTTTTAAATATTTTGTTCTTAGTTTTTGAGTGAAATTTTGTTGGATTGTCTCAAAAACTCTTTCAGTATAGCATTTTAAAACTTTTGCTTGTATGAGAGGTGCCACGCCCCCTTGTCCAATTTCACCCAATTTTTGTTGAGAGTTTGCATTTAAAATTCTAAGTGTCTGAGCCAAATTTCTTTCGAATATATCAAAAAACGCTTTCAGTATAGCTCTTTGAAGCTTTTGCTTATATGGGAGATGCGACGCCCTCTTGTCCGAATTTATCCAGTTTTTCTCAGAGCTTGCGCTTACAATTCGTAGTATTAATGTGTATTTCGGTTGCATTGTCATGACAAATACTCCGAAAGTTGCATTTTGAATATATTTATTGTATTTTTTGCGTTATAAACGGAAGGACAAAGTGAATATACCCTGGGTGTAGGGTATGAAAATAAAAATAGTCATTTTCGATGTATTTTTCAATGCCGAAATCAAATCCGGACTCAGAATTGCGTATAGTTTTTGGGATATCAAAGCTTGCATTTACTTTTTAAGTGTTGTAGTGAAATTTGGTAAGATTATCTCAAATAACGCTATTAGTATAGCATTTTGAACCTTTTGCTTTTATGGGAGGTGCCAAGCCCTCTACCTTTGGCCTGGCCAAACATTAAATACCCTACCCTGCAGAATTTTTAAAATTTTGTTTATATAGAAGGTGCCACGCACTCTTGTGAATATACCCTGGGTGTAGGGTAGGATTTAGCTAATTTTCAATCGACGGTGGCAGAGTACCAAATTTCATTGAATTATCTTGCTCAATTTTCCCAAAATATGTATTACCACGCACATCCAGCCAGCTAGCCAGATAGACGGACATGGCTATATCCATGATTCAATAACAATGGTTATGGCGAGTAGTCAAAATAAAAAAAATGGAACCCTGATCTTGTCTTGCTATCCCTCAAAAAACTAGAATCAAACAAAAGAATTTTAAGAAGTTTAAGAAGAAGCAGCATTTGTTATCGCTGCAACCGGGTAATTAATTCATGGCTATATCGACTCAAGAGGTGACGCTGATTAAGAGTATACAATATATACTTTTTCATATATGCCACGCCTCCTTCTTAAACCTCCTCGTTAAACCTCTACACTGGAGCTGGGCACGGACTGTGTTTTTTTTTTCATGGCACGCGGGACTTCGCTCTTCAACGATGGGCTCGGGGCTTGAAATCGGGTTTTGTGCGGGCTTTATGCGGGCCTTGCCCCAAAATCCCAAAAATTAGAGGCTGGTAAAGGCTGGTAAATCATACGTAGGTTGAGAAGCATAAACTTGAAAAAACATTTAAAATAATGTATAAATGTGGGGCTTGGAATGATAATGGAATAAATCAAGTCATATCAAACAAAAAGTCGTATAAAGCGATTAATTACACAGGCCCACAAAAAAAAAGTACCATGCGCGAAAGATCAGACCACCTGAACTTTATGTTTTCGGGGTCGCTGAATCCGAATATGGTGCCAGAATAGCGAAGTTGGTTCGCGTTTTTTCAGAAATCAACAATAATGCTGAAAATGACTGATTTTTGCTGGTTTCTGAAAAAACGCGAACCAACTTCGCTAATCTGGCACCATATTCGGATTCAGCGACCCCGAAAACAGAAAGTTCAGGTGGTCTGATCTTTCCTTTAACTCCTAGGAGGAGCATAGGGCCAATATGAAATCTCTCCATTTGTCACGATCCCTTGCGATGACTTTGATCTCTTGCCACGATTTTCCCGATTCTTGGATTTCCTTTTCCAACGACCTTTTCAAGTTGGTTTTGGGTCTACCACGTCCTCTACTGCCTTGTGGATTCCACTCAAGGGCCTGGCGACAAACTTCGCTGTGTGGTTTCCGGAGAGTGTGACCAATCCATCCCCATTTGCGCAGCTTGATCTCGTTTGCTATAGCCTTCTGTTTGCATTTTTGATGTAGCTCGGCATTTGATATAGTGCGAGGCCACCAAACCTTTAGTATACGCCTTAAGCATTTGTTGACGAATACTTGCAGCTTGTTTGTTAGTTGTTCAGTAACAAGCCATGTTTCGCACCCATATAACAAAACCGATTTCACATTCGAATCAAAAATGCGCACTCTCGTTTTGGTGGATATAACGGATGAAGACCATATTTTGTTCAGTTGAGCAAACGCGCCTTTTGCTTTTGCTATTCTTGAGTTGATATCCTCTTTTGCTCCACCATCCATGGAGATAATGCTGCCTAGATACGTGAAGCTATCGACGTTTCCGATGTCATCACTGCCAGCTTTAAACGTGATGTCATTGCTTGCGTTTAGCTTTCGCGCATGGTACTTTTTTTTTTTTGTGGGCCTGTGTTATGATTATTTTTCTTCCTTTGAAAAGCCGTAATTTAGCTTAATCAATAAGCTACATATGTTTTTTTTTTTTAAATCATGAAAAATGTTTGATACTTAGTATAAGGCAGGACCGTGCTCGGGCTTCGAAAAAAAAAATATTTGTGAGGGCTCAGGCATTTTTTTCAAGTGCTTGTTTGGTCTTTGTACCGGACCGGGCCTCAAAAATTAAGCCTGTGCTCAGCTCTACTCTACACCACCGACCTATGTGACATAAAATTTGTATATTAAGCAAATGTCTGTTTAAACATAAATATTTTTACTAGAATTATGAAGTAAAAATGATTGTACATACATATAAGGTAAGGTAATTTATATTTGAAATTTGGTGTTAATTTGTTTACTACCCGAGCGGAGTAAAAATTATGACACTGATTTGATTTTTTATCGTGCACAAATCAATCAAACATATGTGAGCGCAAAGCCGTGTTACTTGATATGTTTCCCACTATTTCCAATGTGTTTGGCGAAGTACTATGTATTTCAGGCCCTTACTGGGAACCATTGGATTGATTTCAACTTGCTAGAAAGAAGTATGCCGAAAATCGTAGCTAACTGGTACAATATAAAACTATGAGGCACACAGAAAGATAACCACAAAATTTGATAGATATGAATAGTTGAGATTACACTAACCCATACAAATTTTGACAATTTTAATACTAAATATCACTAGCAATTTACAATATCACAGTCATTTAAAGTTTTCGTGGGTTAGCGCTATTTCAACCAATAGATATGGTAATTTTGTTTAGGCCCTACTCTCCCAAGAAAATATAGGATTAAAGCAGTAGTGCATTCTTGCTTAGAAAAATGTCGTTACGTTTCTGTTTTTAGATTCTTAGAAATAAAAACATTGAAAAAGTGAAATTAACATTGTGACAAGGAATTTCAACACAACCCCTACTAAAACTACATAATGCACATTATGATTATAATGGTTACTTTATTCTCTTTTGTTTGATCAAATTATTTGATAATTGGATTAGTTGAATTTATCGCGCCATACCATCAAAGCAAAGTGCTATCGTCAGCTTTGTCTTCCAAATTCCCAATTTTGGAATCAAATGCTAAAAATTATTTTTTTGTTTTTTGGTCAAAATTTCAAAGCAGGTTGTCGCTAACAATGATGGTGGTGGTACCACACGCAGCATAATGCTCATTAATCAGATTAAATATCCTCAGATAGAAACTGAAAGCGCTGGTTGAGGGTTGGTCATTTCATCCATGTCGTTAATTGAGCTTCTTATCAGATCATAATGCATTGTCAGTTGTGTACATACATACATATGTACGTGCGAGCCAGTGACCTTTTTGAATTGTACACATGTGTGATGTATTGTGAATATTGGGCATACATTTTTGCATTAAAAGTTTTGATTGATTAGTTTGATAATATCTGTGAATATTTTATTAAGAATTATTGCATAAATTTTGTAAGAAAAATATATTATATAAATCAAGTTTTTATTACATTTCTTCTGAAAGAAAATATAAGACCGAAATATCCCAGCAATATCACAGCGATGGCGCCGAAAGATCACGATTTAAATAGTCTGGCACATTGAAATGCATACTAATTGTGTGTGACTTTTTTCGTCAAGTTTAAGAAACTTTTTTTTTGTGATTTTAATCGCGCGTCAATAAAGAAGTGTAAATGATGACACTAACCCCACATATATTAGCCATATAATTTGATTGATCGTCATTCAATCTTTTCGGGGGATAGCATTCCAAATAATTCCAAAAAAGTGTACAAGTATAATTTGAACGATTCTTAGAATTTATACCTTATACAATTTTATCGTTAGATTCCTTGTTTTTGAGTAAGGAAGCATTTGCCGACCGCGGCCGCTCAACAGTCGAAAACTTTTAATTAACGAATGAATCCCACTATGAATGACATACCATTTTTAAACTTAGAGATTGAGATTTTATTTATAGAATTCTAGAAAAAAAAATATATATATTGGGTGTACAACTTAAAAACCGGAATTTTTTAGCGAAATTTGATGCTTTATTATGGAAAAATGTTACAATATATTTTATTCAAAGTATTGTCCATTGGAAGCTACAGCATTTCCCCATCTTTCAGGCAATTTATGAATTCCATCCCAAAAAAATTGCGCTGGCTTGGCGGCCAAAAATGAATCCATCTAATTTTGGATGCCTTGCTCTGATGTGAAGCGTATTCCGGTGAGGGCGTTTTGCATCGAGCGAAATAAATGAAAGTCAGACGGGTGAGCCAAAACTTCCCATCCACTATTTTCCAAATAGTTTTTCACGGGTCTTGTAACATGCGGCCGAGCGTTGTCATGATGAAAAATTATTGCTTCGTGTCTGGTCGCATTTTCCAGGTGTTTTTCGATGATGGCACGCTTCAAACGTATTAATTGTGTTCGGTACAGGTCACCTGTGATTGTCTGGCCCGATTTCAACAACTCATAATATAACGGCCCCTTCTGATCCCACCAAATACACAGCATAACCTTGGCGCCATGGATATTTGGCTTCGAGGTTGATTTGGCTGGTTGGCCGGGTTTATGTTTTTATGGCGCTCAAGCAGCATTTCAGACATACAGAAGCGCCGTTCAACGTCTCTCGGCTTCAACTCATAGGGGACCCAATTACCTTGCTTCTGAATGTATCCGGCGATGTATGCACACAAGATAAAATTGTTTTGTTGACTGATTTTGACAGCTGTCAAATGTACCTTCAAAATGACATATATATAAAGTTCGAGCTTTTACGATATTTGTTAGTACGGACATCCACCGTCAAATTCCGGTTTTTAAGTTGTACACCCAATATATTAACTGAATAATCAACAATCAATCAACATAGTTTAATGTTAGCAATATCTCTCATTTTGTTCTTAAGTAGTATGCGTATAATTTACTTTATCAACATTTCTCAATTTTATCTAAGTTTTACTTTAAACTATTTTTTTTGCTTATATCAAAATTCTAAATTTATGCCAAAATTCATGTAAATTCAAATGTGTGTAAAAAATATACTGTAAGATCACACACTTTGTTTAAACTCTGTGCGTCGCACAGTGGGGTATTTAATACCAAAACACGCTATTAATTCACCCAGACTATTGAGGGTTATAATAACTTATTTTTTAGTTAATTATGCATAAAAAAGTAGAAAACTTATGCAGTTGCATATTATGTAGTGAAATTTTTTTTTAATAGCAATAAAAAACGGAAATTGAAAATTGTAATCAAATTTTTAACGCATTATTCTGAAGTTTTAAGAATTTCTGTCTTTGGTGACCCCAGTGAAATATTTGGAAGAATATTTTTGTAGAACATTTTAACCCATTTTAACCAAGTTTTTGAAAAAAAGGGTCAAGAAGACCCATAAAAACAGGGTATAATGGGTTAAGATGCAAAAGAAAATTGTTTCTTGTATGATTTTATGATAAACTTATGAAAAACCGTTTTTCCAAGATGTAGTTTAAGAGTTTTGCAGTAGGCCGAAACATTCGAGACATAATATATTTATAAACCTTGACTCAAGACAAAAAATTTGATATGTCGGATGACTCATTCCGAGCGTTTCTTAAATCGTAATAAAATAAAAACTGTACTAAGCCGAGATTTTGCATAAAACGGCGATGAACGACCTCTTCATGACCTTCAAAAATTATAAAAAACTCAGCGTACTTTATTGACACCCTCTTGCAGATTTTTGGGGTAATTGTCTGTCTATATGTCTGTATTTAACTTTTTATTTGTTTTTTGCTCCACTTTCATACATATTGGACATGTCAGTTTGCCTTAAAAAAATGATAATTTCTCACAGCCGCGCAAAAACCCGCAACAATTTTTTTCATAGAAAGTAACTTAAGTGTCTACTCTTTATTAAAATAAAAACATTTTTGTTTGAGCTCACTTTTGGAACAACTGTATGCCTATGTATATAGCCAAAATGCACTTAATTTTAAACTAACGAACAAAAAAAATTAAAATATAACAGAACACTTATTCACAAAACAAAACCACTTTTGTATTACAAAAATACCTGAACTAAAAGAGTCCATCAAAATTTAAGAAGACAAACAAAACAAAAGGAAACAAAATCATTGCATTGTTGGTGGCTGCACTTGCTTCTTATGATTAAAGCGACTGGAGTTCTCTCACAAAAAGTTTAATAATTCCGAAAGAGCAAAACATGGCACAACCAAATTTTTAACACTTATTATTGACAGCCTATAGTAAACGAAAATTATAATAAAATTAAAATCTTGCACAGACTAAAACACTTTAACTCCACTTGAATAATATAAAACCTAAATTTTTTAACACATATTTAATATATATAAAACAAAATTTTTTAAACGTTAATTCAGAAAAACTTTTATGTAGTAAGAACCACAATTACCTGACGTTGAAGGTTCCATAAAAATTTTTTCCACAAAAAACATTTTTTTTAATAAAAATGTACTCTAAAAAAGCCAAAAAATTTCAATTTTTCACAGCGCGCGAACGAAAGCAAAAAAAGTTTATCTTCAACCGCATATCACTTTTTAACTAGTAATGTTAGGTCAACAATTTTTGTTGTTTGTGACGCAGAATTTCATTATCTTTTAAACGGTATCAAAAAAACCCGGTACTTCAAACATTTTTTTTTTTTAATTAAATGCGTAAAAGCGCATACAATACCCCTTTGTGCGTCGTCCACTGGCGAAGGCCTGCAGAGATTTTGAGCTGTTGAGTTGCAAAGGAGCTGATACTTAAAATCTTAAGGGATGCTCAAAAAAAAAATCATATGCTTCAGCAGGATACCCATTGAGCATATACACTATCTTTCTTGCTTAAACTATTCAACATAAAATTGCATCTCCTCAATTTTAGAATTTTAAACTATTTTGATTTTAAATTTTTGTTTGAACTATTTTAAATTTTAAGTTTAGCAAAATTTACTTATAAGCACATATACCAAAGAACGACGAGATCCGCAGGTCATTCGTTGAAAAACTTTAAACATCCCCGATCGATTGTGATGGAAGCAGTGATACATCATGGAGTGCCGCTAAGACTGCTTTCTTAAACTCCAGTGCAAAAATACTTGGGTTCAGACCCTCGAATAAGAAACACTGGGCGAGAAAACGTGGTGTCTTGTTGAAAAAAAAAAGAAGCGTGAAAAAACTGAGAGATGAAGCTAAAACTAGAGCGCAAAAGAACGACGCCGAAAAGGTCTTCAACTCTCTCAATAAAGAAGTCAGGCGTTCGTGCAAACAAGACAAAAGAACAATGAATAATGACCTGCCGAAAGCGCTGCTAATGCTCAAAATCTCAGGCAGCCTTACGATATCACCCGCAGACTATCTGGCAGTAAACACCAACAGAATCGCCCTATTAAGGACAAAAACGGAAATCTCTTAACATCCGCGGACGACCAACTATGGAGATGGAAAGAGTATTTTTGTGACATACTGAATCCCACATCAACCACATTACCGCAACCATAATCACCAACTACAACCGCCGCAGTGACTCGCAATAGTAGTCGAATACAAACACAACCGCCTACAATCAATGAAATACTGAAAGCTATCCAAAGCATGAAAAACAACAAGGCCGCCGGTATAGATCGAACAACAGCTGAACTGCTAAAAGCATGCCCCGTTACATCAGCTAAGATTCTTCATCCTCAGATTTCCAGAATCTGGAGCGAAGAGCGTTTGCCAGATGATTGGCTACATAGCATGCTAGTCAAATTGCCGAAAAAAGGTGATTCGGCCATCCGAAGGCAGCAAGCATGATTCCGGCTAAACCGATCATGCGTGGATCAAATCAACACCCTTAGAATAATTGTCGAACAATCATGTGAGTGGCGTGCTGCACTTCAACTTGGCTTCGTAGACTACAGCACTGCCTTCGACAGTGTCTTCCGAGAAAGCATTTGGGTTTCACTGTATGAAGGCTGAAGGCTTTAAATGCATTAATTCAGGCGTACGCTATCACTACTATCACCATCTCTCTTCCTTATCGTTCTTGACGATATTCTAGATAAATTTTCACTCTGGTTAGTAATTATTCAATTTAAAGCTGCCAAATAGATTCAAAGGTCTGCAATTTATTAATTCGAATTAATTCTCTCAAACCGAGGAAACAAATTTTTTAATTTTACTAGCAATTGTAATTTGATGAAAAAATCTCGAGTTTTGAGGAAGAAGCTCGGAAACCTTTTTAAAAATGTTATTTTGAGGTTAAAAATTTTTAATTTTTAAATCAGTAAAACGTTAGAAACGACTGATTAAGATAACAAAAATTACCTTAATTTTCGTTGATGCTGTACTAGCAAACTGATAAGTTAAAAATTAAAACTTTTGTTTCTCCAACAATTACACAGTCCCGCGTGGGTTTCCTCTCTGAATTTTAAAAAGCGATTTTTTTTAGATTTAAGTGTGCTAATTACGAAAAAAAAAAATTGTGAAAAAAATCCAGCACATTACAATTTTCAGTAATTTAAGTTTTACTTAAGTGCTATTTTTGTATATATACAAGACTACCCCGCCTATACTACTGAACGTATCAAAACCATATATGCACCAGATGTGTTTTTGGTGCTCCAACACATTTATAAGAAATATGGGATCGACTGGACAAGGGGGTCTTGTACCGCTCATATAAAAAAAAAACTCAAAATAATTGAAAATTTTATTTGAGTCGCTCCTACGCCTATACTAGTAGGTATATTCAAACAGTATAAACACCATATATCCGACTGATATTCCGATAGATTTGACTTGATAATAGGGTTAATTGAATGAAAGTACGGTGCGCTCGGTATACAAAGAAAACATACCAAAAACAAAAAAAAAAAAAAAAAAAAAAAAAACGCATATCTACTTACTTTACCTGGGGTCGAATCGACGCATCCGTGAACGTACAACTCGGATGTAAAGTCATGTGTTTCACATGTATTTTGCATTACTAAATGCATGATTTTACGCTACGAATTGTAAGTTCACTGCTGCGGCGATTCAGCCCCTGGATTATGAAACTTGATATCTGAATGAATATTATGCATAGCAACTATCTTGATCGTACGGGGAGCACCAAAAAATATATGGTGCAAGAATGCTTTAAATATCTTGAGTATTTTAGGCGTGATATTGAAGAGTACATAAGCACAAACGATTGAATTAATAAGTTTTCAAATGCTGCACAGACGAACAAGGGTACCCCTCTTAAAATAACGAGAGTGATTTCCGATGTATTTTTTGATGCTCAATGACGTCAGTATTTTGAGAACAGTAAAAACATACGATTTTTCTTTATTTTTGAGGTTATGCAAATTGGAATATCACAAAATCCTGACGTGATGAAAATAAACCAAGCTTAGATTCGGGATTAGGAGGTTCCAAACCACCTTAATTGACTTAAAAAATCAAGAAAGGAAAAAAAATTTGCGGGCCTGTGTTATTTGTTCTCAAAATGAAAATTTGAGGATTAAAATGTGATTTTAAAATTTATGTTTATCATCGAAATAGAATAGGTTAATAATTTTCTCTTATTTTTCGCTCTTAGCTTTACAATGTCTTCAGATTATGCCGGCATAATAGAAACAAGAGTTATTTTTTATATTTTTATTTAGAAATCAATTAATATGTTATATTACTATAAACTCGTATTATACACTCAGTCACGTTTATGTGCCCTAATAAAATACTTGATTTATTAATTTATTACCTTCATCTAAAGTGTTTCAAAACAAAACAAAAAAAAAAAAAACCAGAGTAACAAGAACGCATCTCATATGTATGAAAAAAAAAAAATATATGGCCAGTTTTATGCGCTATATGTACATAGCTATTGAGGAAAATGATGGTACAACATTGTCTGGAAATTGATTTTTTGCACATCGTTCGCACACAAAACACAGCACGCTTTCTTTGCTAGAAGCGAGTGCTCTCCCTCCAGACAGAAGAAGATGACGGAAGATCGTGTGAACATCATCTTCAGTTTATATGCAACACGCACAGCGTGATCTAACGATGTTGTTCGGAATGGCAGATATGACGACTACAACAACAACAACAGTACCTACCAATTCGATCGAACATAGACCGCATAGTATGCGTTAGAATAACTTAACCAGATCAATGAATGTGGTGTATCTTTCCAGCGAAACGTTAGCTCTATAGCCGCCATACAATTCAATGCTATTGTGGGCGTTTATGGATGAGGTGTGAGAATTTAAAGAATATGACAAATGATCGTACATACAAGTGCACGAGCAATGCAAAAAACTCTTTTAGGAAGTTATTAAGTGCGACGGAAATTTTTGCGAAAGTTTGCTTGCACTCATAAGTTTGGTCATTAAAAATCAATTGAATTTTTAGTGTCTCTCAAATGGTGTAGGAATTTGTATGCAATTGAATTTGACGCTAAAAAGCTAAAAAAAATTTTAGAATGTTCTCAACTTGGATAGAAAAGTTGTTTTCAAAGAGTAATTCTAAATAGTATGCATGTTTTACCTCTACGCTGACAAAGAAGTATAACTTCAGAAAACAAAATACGCATGGGACTCAGAACACGTGAGGGATGAGAAATCTTATATTTGGAAGGTGGGTGTGGATCTTATGGTACTCGAATCTTATGGTACTGGAACCGATTTAAATATCAAACATGGGATCAGGGGACCTTCAGGCACCATACTCCATTTTCCATAAAATTGTATGCGGTGCTGTTTCCATATTAAACGAATAATCAAAAAAAAAAAAAAAAAAACCAACAAACAAAACTAGTAATTTTAAATGTATTTTTGGACGCTAAATTTGAGTCCGGCACCAGAATTGTGCAAGCTTGTCTGGATTTTGAGATATCTTAAAAATATAGTATTTTTTAAAATTGGGATTTTTCAAAAATGGCATACGATTTTATGGAAAATGGGGTATGGTAACTGAAGGTCCCCAGATACCAATTGACATGAAAACGATCGGAAGGTTTGTTTTAAAACTAAAATCGGTTTCACCTAGCCTTGGACTAGTGTGTGGTAATACTGTGGCGTGGAGTGCATTTTTGCCACAAAGGGCGAAGAAGTCTTAGGGTTTTTAAAAGAACCCAAAAAAGCTTTGATGAGCGAAACAATTAAAAATCAGAAAAAGGAATTCAAAATATATTTCATTAACTGATTTTGCCACACCTTTAAAGTTATAATGTGATGTAACGACAAAAAAGTGTCGCATTTGAATTTTACCCTGGCCAAAGAAATCCCACATTAAAATAAAAGTTCAAAAAACAATCCAGCAAGCAGGCAAAAGGTAAGTATAGCGCCATTTGTTGCAGAGATTAATGTATATGAAGCAAAACACGCCAAGTGTACCAAAATAAAATATTTTCCTGGTCCTTGTACCATTTGTTGTTAAAATACAGGGTGTTGAATTTGGCGTTTTTAGTCATTTTCATGAAAAGGATCTTTTTTCAAAAATTTAAAGCTTGCACTAAAGTTTATAAATTGATATATGTAAGTAACTGGTCCCATTCACTTTTAAGTGTTCTTTTTATAAAAAAATATTACTTGGTGAAAAAAATTTTTTTTCACGAAAAACTTTTTACACTTAAAAATACTTTTGATTTTTTTAAAAAAAAACCATTTTATGGCATTTTATACCTAGTACACTTTTTTCGTAAAATGCCTTCCTCTTGAGTAAACAAAGAGTTTTTCCTGCCACTGGCGTTCAAAAGCCAAAAACTCTCATCTAGCGATCGAATCCCATCTTGAGTCATGCATCATTTTAGAGCCTATGAATTATACTTTAATCTAAAATGCCTTGAAAAATAATTTAAAGGAAGTTTTTGTAAAAAAAAATTCAAAAGTATTTTTAAGTGTAAAAAATTTGCTTCAATTTGGGATACAAACCACTTATGCTTGTTCGTATAAAATGTATACACATAAAGTATTTACACAATTTAAACTATTTTGGCTTAATATCACTATACAAAATTCTTTCATACTTTTTTTGTATAAAATTTATATAGAAGTTTATATGAAAGTACTTTAGGCCATTTTTAATAAAATTCATATTATGCCCATATAAACCAATCTACTTACGCACAATAAATTCCATAATAAAAAAATATCATTCAACTTCCAATAATAACATACATTAATTTTAAGAGAAACAAATTTCAATTACATATTTTTAAAGAAGAAAAATACAATTGTAAACTTTTAAAATTGTACGCTAAAGACCGTAACAATGATATATGCAGGGGTATGTGGGGTAAAGTGGGAAATTTTTTTTCGAAGCTCCATAAAATGATCAAAACTTCTTATTTTTCTATGTTTCAAATTCCTATAGTAAAGAAAATTAAATAAGCTATATTTTTACCGAAGAAATGAACCGAAAATATGGATTTTCTGTTGATTACGACGCTTTGACCGAGGATGCCCAAAATGGCAAAAATTAAAAATCGTGGGGTAAAGTGGGAAACTTTCAAAAAGTCATTAAAGCTAACACAAATGTTGAAACAAAGTTTTAATATCTTTATTGCAAGTCAAAAAAGGTTCAGAGAACACACCCATAAGAGTAAATATGGAAAAAAAAAAAATAATTTTGCTGGAAAAAAATAGATGAAAAATGTGTTTGAAAAAATGTGTTTAAAAAAAGGTGAAATTGTAGCTTAGGTTAGGAGGTTAACGCATTTCAAGTGAAATGGACGTTGACAATCCTTTTTGTTGCATTTGATGGTATTGTGACTGGTCATGATTTCGGGCATGAGTTCAATGCAAATGGTGCAAAAATCGCGATCTTCATTAGAGCTAGCACTTTTTTGTTTCTTTGACGCTTTCTTTGCTGGTGGTGCTTTTTTGCTCCTGGCACTCTATTTTTTTGTGATTCGCTTTCCTCTTTCTTCCGTTTCTCAACTGCTTTTTGCAACTCGTTTAGCTTTTGCGGAGTTGTTAAAACGGCGCTTTTCATGCTTTTCGACCTCTCAATAATACGTTGACAAATGGGGACGAGCAATCGTAAAATAAAATTTCCCACTTTACCCCGACACCACATTTTGCAAAAAAATGTGAACGTCAGTCATTTACTCTATGAATCAAGGGTGTCAGCGTAGAACAAAAGTGATCCAATTTTGGCTCGCCTACAAAAACAAGAATGTTTCAATAATTGAGGAGTGGCCGTACCAAAGGGCCTGAGTACCAAAGCAAAAGTAATGTCATACTTTTTATATGCCTAATAGTCTGTTATATGACTGTTATAATTTTTTCAACATAATGACATCAATTTCACGCTATCAAGAAAATTTTTAGTGAAAACAGAAAACAATTTAATTAATTTCTAACAAAATGCCACCCGTTTCATATTATGACACTACTTTTGCCTCGAAATGGTACTTAGGCCCTTTGGTACGGCCACTCCTCAATTGTTTAAATTTCTGAGAACTACAACACACACGAAAAATGTTTGTTGTTTTTTTTGAGCTCGTCAAAATTTGCGAAATTAAAATATTTATAAAAAATTGTTTTTGTTGTTTCGCATGAACAAAAATACAACAAACATTTTTCGTGTGTGTTGTAGTTCTCAGAAATTTAAAAAATTATTGAGATATTGTTGTTGTTGCAAACGAGCCACCAAAAAAACAACAAAAATAGGTTTTGTGTCTTGCAGTGAAAAACGGAAGTTAAACGTTATAAAGTGAAATTTATTTGGAGACTGAAAAATTATTTAATGAAAAATATTGACATGAAAATATTTCATAAAAGCTTGCTACAATATTATGCTACATGAGTATATTGTTTGTTAAGTATTATAACACCCTTCCTCAAACAACTTGTAGTCCAGCTTTTGTTGTAAAATTTTGAAGCTTAGAATGACTCAGCGGTTTGGTAAACATATCTGCTAACATCTCTTCACTCGGACAGTATGTGCACGAAATGTCTTTTCAATCTATGTGCTCCTTAACGAAATGTATTCTTGTGTCGATGTGTTTAGTTCTGCTGCTAAGCTTTTGATCCTTAATCATTTTTAAGCAGCTCTGGTTGTCTTCGAATACCTCAGTAGGAATTGATTGTGTGAAACCCATCTCAGATAACAACTGTCGAATCCAGATGGCTTCTTTACAAGCTTCAGAAAGCGCGATAAACTCAGCTTCTGTTGAAGAAAGAGATACACATGTCTGCTTCTTACAGGTCCAGCTAATGCTACCGTTATTTATCTGAAAAATATAACCAGTATTAGATTTTCTATCTGATCCATCTTCAGCCCAATTAGCATCTGCGAAACCTATTAAGATATTGTCTTTTTTATTATGTTGACTTAGCTTAAGACAATAATTAGATGTGCCTTTCAAATATTTGAGCACTCGTTTTAGTTCTGACCAATCTTCTTGGTTTGGACAGCTCACTTTTCTCGCCAAAATAGATACACTTGCAGCAATATCAGGACGTGAACATACGCTTATATATAAAAGTGATCCAATAAGACGCTGATATTCTGTATTGTGCAAGAGATTCTCAGACTCTGATTTACCGTATCCAGGGTCAAGTGGGTACTTCGAAACTTTTGCATTTTCGAGTCCAAATTCTTTTACTAAATTCTCAATGTATTGTTTTTGGCGAATACAATAATTTAAATTTTGATCTTTAAAAATTTCCATTCCTAGATAATGGTGAATATCTCCAAGATTATTCATATCGAAATTTTTCTTAAGTAATGACTCAACTTGATTTATACTAGACTTATTAGTGCTAGCTACCAAAATGTCATCAACGTAAACTAAAATATACAAAAGCCCTTCCTCGATGGTGCATTTTGTGTAAAAGGCATGGATCGGCTCTACTCTGAATAAATCCTCCATCCATCAAAACTTTGTGTAGAGTTTTATTCCAAACATGAGCGGCTTGCTTAAGGCCATATAAGCTTTTATTTAGCTTACAGGACAAGCTTAGAACTCCCTTCCTCAAAACCAGGAGGCTGTTTCATGTAAATAACTTCCTCTAAATTTCCATGCAAAAATGCTGACTTTACGTCCATATGAACTACTGTCATATTTTTTACACCTGCAATTGAAAGTAACGTTCTCAATGTTGTTTGTCTTATAACCGGAGCGAAAACCTCGTCGTAATCATAGCCAAATTTTTGACTAAACCCACGGGCCACTAATCGTGCCTTATATCGTTGAACATTTCCGTTGACATCACGCTTGATTTTGTACGTCCATTTACAACTGCCTATGTTAGCTTTATTAGGAGGATTAACTAAGTCCCAGGTGTGGTTTTTATTTAATGCAGCTAATTCCTCTTTCATAGCTTTAACCCATTCGCTCTGTTGTTCTGATTTAATGGCTTCTTTGTACGTCTTTGGTTCAATTAAACTAGTAATGTCTTGTATAGTCTTAAGACCCAAACGATCTGGTGGTTTGCCTTTAGTGATTCTCGTTGACCTACGTACAGGGTTCTCTGTAATA